>CAUYLG010059484.1:0-25450 GCA_963573385.1 Cacajao melanocephalus | reverse complement strand
GGGAAGAAAAGCTAGATATAGGTGAAGGGGAGGAAAGCAGCAAATCACACTGCCACGTGTGTACCTATGCAACAATCTTGCATGTTCTTCACATGTACCCCAAAACCTAAAATACAATAAAAAATAATAATAATAATAATTTTAAAAAAAAACAATATAAAAAGTCAGGAGCATCCTTTTACTTTTAATCAACCTTTGTCTATTTTGTTTACTGCTGAATCCCAGTACCCAGAGCCATGCCTGGAATACAGTAGACACTCAATATGTGTTAAGTGAACGATGAACAAGCACACTGCCATTACACTAGAGTATTAGGCATAGGCTGGGATTCCCTTTGTACAAATATTATAAAGAGTTTTAAGTATCAAGAAGTTTAGACAAAATGCGCTGGGTGGGGTGGCACATACCTGTAGCCGCAGGTACTCCGGAGCCTGAGGTGGGAGGATCACTTGACACCAGGAGTTTCAGGCTGCAGTGAGCTATAATTGTGCCACTGCACTGCAGCCTGGGTGGCAAAATGAGACCCCATCTCTTAACAACAACAGCAAAGTTTAGACAAGATGACATTTTACGTCACTTTTTAAATTTTTTTTTTTTTTTTTTTTTGAGACAGAGTCTCTGTCTGTTGCCTAGTCTGGAGTGCAATGGCCTGATCTCAGCTCACTGCAACCTCTGCCTCCCAGGTTCAAGCGATTCTCCTGCCTCACCCTCTGGAGTAGCAGGGACTACAGGCGCGTGCTACCATGCCCCGCTAATTTTTGTATTTTTAGTAGAGATGAGATTTCACTATGTTAGTCAGGCTGATCTCGAACTCCTGACCTTAAGTGATCCTCCCACCTTGGCCTCCCAAAGTGCTGGGATTACAGGCGCGAGCCCCGGCGTCCGGCCATTTTAGGTCACTGCCTAACAGTAGTGTAATGGTGTCAAATTGCTTAATGAAGATTTTTGGAAATAGATATGCTGGCGGGACGGAGGATAATATATGTTTTTCTAGCTATCTCCCACAGGCCGATAGCCAGTCCCCTTGATAAGTGTGAGGAGGAATAACCTGGAAACAGGTCTTCTTAGTCTTTGCTCTTGTAAACTAATGTGTGTTCTGTAGTTGATTTCCTACAAGTAAGTAACCTCCACCTTAACCCGCTCTCTAATTTTGGTAAAGGCTATAGAGTGAATAATGCAGACCAGCCTGACCAGCATGGTGAAACCCTGTCCCTACTAAAAATACAAAATCAGCCGGGCATGGTGGCGGGTGCCTGTAAACCCAGCTACTCACGAGGCTGAGGCAAGAGAATCACCTGCACCCAGGAGGCGGAGGTTGTAGTAGGCCGAGATAGCACTATTGCACTCCAGCCTGGGCAACAAGAGCAAAACTCTGTCTTAAAAGAAAAAAAAAAAGCAGCCAGAAGGCTGGGGTGGGAGGATCGTTTGAGCCTAAGAGTTGGAGATGAGCATGGGAAACATAAGGAGACCTTATCTCCACAAAAAATTTGAAAAATTAGCCAGGTGTGTTGGCATATGCCTGCGGTCCCAGCTACTCAGGAGGCTGTGGCAGGAAGATTGCTTGGGCCTGGGAGGTTGAGGCTGCAGTGAGTCATGATCACACCCCTGCACTCTAGCCTGAGCGAAAGAGCAAGACCCTATCTCTGGGGAAAAGAAAAAAAAAGGAAAAAGCAAGACTGTGTGGCTTTGTCACTGCTAGTTGTACTACCTTGGACAAATTAATCTTTCTCTAACACCATTTCATTGTTACATGTAGATTAAGTGATTAATAATTAAAAACATATGAATATGGAATACACATGGAATGGAGTCTGGCACATTGCGTTGTATAAATGTTATATAACGCTACTAATGAGTTAGCCACTAACTTACTTTTGACAAGGTAATGAAATACCATCAGGGAAAATTCAGTTATAACTGATGAAAACTCAAATTAACAAATTACCTTACAACTTATTTACAACAAATTATTTGATGGATAATGATTCTAGTGTTTTGCTGTTTTTGTTTGTTTGTTTATTTTAGAGACAGGGTCTCACCATGTTACCCAGCCTGGCCTCAGACTCCTGGGTTCTGGCGATCCTCCTGCTTTGGCTTCCCGAAGTGCTGGGATTACAGGCATGGGCCACCATACCCAGCCTTGATAGACTGATATATATTTTTTATTCATTTATTTATTTTACAGCTTATAAAATATTTTTAATTTGGTGTTCATGATAATTCTTCCAGGTAGGTAATATAGATGACAGATAATGAAAGAGTCTTAAATTAATTTGCTCTACTCTAGATAGCTCTAATAGCAGTAGGTCGAACCTGGCTTTTTTTCTTTTGGAGATGGAGCCCCACTCTGTCATCCAGGCTGGAGTGCAGTGGTACACTGTTGGCTCACTGCAGCCTTTACCTCCCAGGTTCAAGCAGTTCTCCTGCCTCAGCCTCCCCAGTAGCTGGGATTACAGTTGCCCACCACCATGCCTGGCTAATCTTTGTATTTTTGATAGAGACAGGGTTTCACCATGTTGGCCAGGCTGGTCTCGAACTCCTGACTTCAAGTGATCCACCCACCTTGGCCTCCCAAATTGTTGGGATTACATGCATGAGTCACTGAGCCCAGCCTTCAACCTGGCTTATTATTCTTAATGCATGTTCCACATTTACATACAAAAGGAGCAGGCAGTCTCTGAAGAAGCAGGATAAGATTTCAAAATCTATGATGTGCTACTGCTTAACTTTCTTGAGGTGCTACTGCTTCACTTTCTCTCCAGTGCCTATTAGAGCTTCTTATTAATTAGAGTTCCCTTAAAGCTAAGCCTTTCTTCCATGTTAGGTCAACATCCACAATCAGTTTCAGATTTGGGCCTTGAACACATGTAAGTAGATGGGTTGTAGCAGAGACTGACATCTGCCTCAGCAAGCGTATTTCTTCCTTCACTCATTGATGGTGGATGGAGAAAACTACTCAAGTCATACAGGCATCGTAACAGGAGAGTAGACAGCTAGATGTCTAAGCTGCCAACAGAGGATGCCAGTGTCATGGCTGAGTCTGAGGAATAAAGTTGCTTCACAGGAAACTACCTAATGTTGTATTGCTATCTTTTCAAAATTAAAAGAAGAGACAGTCATTGTAAGAAAATAATCCATGGGCATCATAAATAGTTTGTACTTGTCAGATCAAGTGTATGTGTGCTTCCTCTGCTGACACTTAGAGAAATCTCAATTGTTTTACATGTTTCACTATTCCCATTCCTGGTTTCCAATTTGCTTTTCTGTAAACTGACACAGTACATTTGTATAAAATCTAAACAAGGTCTGCCAACTGTCACACTACAGTAACGCATTAGGTTAGTGTTCCCATCTATGAATATGATATGAAGTGTGTTGTCTTAAAAAGGCACATTGATAAAAATTAATTACAGCAAAAGATAGATTAAAATGAACAATTATAATTTTTAAATCTAAAATAAATTTTGATAAAATCTGAAAATATAAAACTCTTCTCTCAAAAGAATTGGGATTACAAGCGTGAGCCACCACACCCAGCCTAAGAATAAATATATTTCTAAGGCTTGTTTGGTAACATTATTAATATATAACCATCAATTTTATTCACTTATGTGTGCTTGGTAAGGTCATTGCTATTCTGAAGATAAATATATTCAATATTACTCTTTGATTCACATTATACCTTTTGTAATGTTTTAAGATATTAATTGCATACTGTTAGTTATGAGGCAGGCATGAAAAATTCCTTTAAAACCTTAATTGTAAAAAAATCTTTGTACCATCTGTACTCCTCCTTCAAAAGCCAGCTATATGTCTGGCTTGACATAGTTCCCTCCACTTAAAAAAATGGAGGAGGCCCAAGAGAAGAGTCTTGTAGACGTCTACAATCTGATTTCCAGCTCTGGGCAGCCCGGACTGGCAGGAGGACAAGTGCTAAGAAAGCACCAGGTAGTCGTTCATTTTCATGATGTTGATAAAGACATACCCAAGACTGGGACTGAGTAACTTATAAAGAAAGAGAGGTTTAATGGACTCGCAATTCCAAGTGGCTGTGGAGACCTCACAATCAGTGGAAGGCAAAAAGCATGTCTCACATGGCAGCAGGCAAGAGAGAAAATGAGAACCAAGCAAAGGGGTTTCCCCTTTTAAAACCATCAGATCTTGTGAGCCATATTCACTACAATAAGAATAGTATGGGGAAAACTGCACCCATGATTCAATTAACTCCCACCAGGTCCCTCCCGCAACATGTGGGAATTATGGGAGCTGCATTTCAAGATGAGATTTGGGTGGGGACACAGCCATACCATATGATACCATTATCAAAGATAACTTTCCCGGTGCATTATTTGATATATAGATATTTTACATTTCCCTTTTAAAATATAAACACCACCAGCCCCTGCCCTTGTTGAATGAGGGCTCTTGATAGCTCACTATGAATTACAGTAAAATATTTAAGTCGTGTCTTTTAAGAGCAGATTTTTTTAAAGAGAGGGCAGGTGAAGGAGAAGTGATAACTTGGGGACTAGCAGCTGAGGCCTAGGTGGGATGCCTCAGGAGAGGCAGCTTGACAGCTAGAGAGGAACATGGGAGGACCCCAAAGACTGACTTCATCCATCTTCCAACTTCATAATTTTTATAAAATACTCAGCTAACAAGTACATCCCCCTCAACCCCTCAACTCATCTCGGGGCTGCCAACGGCTAAATAATCTGATGCTTTACATAAAGCCACAAATAGAGGGCATGTTACCATATAAGCCAAAGCATTTGTCTCACTATATCATATGTATATATTGTATCTGTGTAATAATATAAATGGATCTAACATTTCTATTTGATGTTAAGAATGCTTTAGTAGGCTATGACACTTGGATAGCTATCAATCCAATTTTCAATACTTTTGAGAAGAAACAGCAAGAATTTACTGTGTACCTTCTACCCTTCCAGCAGCCACTTCCACGCCTCCCCTCCAACCCTGCAATTTTTTGACATTAGAAGTAAAACCAAATGACAGATTGCACTTTAGGATTTTATAAAATGTGTAGACATATTCTGCTCAGAAACATAGATCTACAAACATAAATCAGCAACCATGTGTTAGTAGCAAATACTATTTATTAATTAAGTAGTAGTATTAAAATAAAGAAGAGAGTTAGAGTTGTAGGCTTGAATTTCTTTTAAATGCTTGAGCTATCTGCTCCATAATATATTTTTTCAAGTAATTAGCTCTTGATAATGAATTACTGGTAGTTAAGATCTAGAAAGCTACTTGTCTTCCAGTTGCTAATAGGATGGTACTGAAGCAGTCTTGTAGTTCTTTGAATTAAGTGCCCTAAAATTGGAAAATAAACACATGTTAATTTTATAGGTGCACGTCAAATACCTGTACATTCTTCATTCTTTTTTTTTTTTTTAAGACAAGGTCTCACTCTGTCACCCAGGCTGGAGTGCAGTGGTGCAATCGCAGTTCACAGCAACCTCAACCTCCTAGGCTTTTAAGCAATCCTCCTGCCTCCGCCGCCCAAGTAGGTGGGTCTACAGGCATGCGTCACCATGCCTGGCTAATTTTTATATTTTTTGTAGAGACAGAGTTTTGCCATGTTGCCTAGGCTGGTCTTAAAATTCTAGGTTCTGCCTGCCTTGACCTTCCAAAGTGCTGAGATTACACACGTGAGCCACCATGCCCAGCTTATCTGTACATTCTTATAAAAACATTTTTCATTAAAAAATTTAAAACTAATGCTCTTTGTAACATATTAACAATCCAAAACCAAAATTTTCTCAACTTAAAATACTTCATTAAAGCTTTATATACTTATAAGATATAATTTAAGAAGGAAAACAATTACAGAATCAATTTTAAAACGATTGTCCAAAGGTTTACTAGTTTTAAAATTAGGGTAAAAGAAGCTAGAACTTGATTTAGGATAATGTTTTGATAATGTACTATAAAAAGAAAGAGATTTCAATAAATTCAAAATTACTAAACAGAAGATAAACTTCTGATTTTTTTCAAAAGAATAATCACTGATTCTTCTCTTTCTCCCTGCTCCAAACATATATGCTACAGCATCATAGAAGTTTCTCAGGTTTATTCTCTGGATAGAAAATAACACACAGAAAACCTGAAATACTGTCCCCTTTCCCCCTCACACACAAAGTTCCATCTATCAGAGCGTGGGTGTGGTGAGGAAAATTCCAATTTTACCATCTGTTTATTAGATGAAGTTGGGCAGAGTAGTGATAGGTGGCTTGCTAGAGGTTAAAGGTTAAAAAGATTGAAAAAGCTCCATATCTTCCTGTTTCTAAGTCCAATACTCTATCAACTAGCCCACAGATGATAATATTCCTGTTGATAACAGTTTAAATTACATACATTTACCCTAATATCTAGGGGAATCATGGCTCAGTGACACAGATCAGTTTTTGTTAATTCATAAAATGTGAATTTTGCTAGGCCAAAATCAATTACTTATTCCACAAAATTGTCACCAAAGTGCTACAAAGAGTGGATAAAATAGGCAAAAATCAGTCATTGTCATCATCTATATTAGCATATTATATAATAAAACCCATATACGTTAAGCTGCCATTCAAAATATATTTCCGGCCAGTTGCAGTAGCTCATGCCTGTAATCAGAAATACACCTTTGTAGTGAAGGGCAGTTTTTTTGTGTGTGAAATAATAATGTTAGTATTATAATTACTATCCCCAAGTGATAAAGATGTACTACCATTTTTATAAAAGAATGTAAATTGAGTGTCCTTTAGACACAGAATAACTGACTGTTTTTACTCCAAAGAACATTTTCCGTTTTGAGAGTGTACAAAACCTGGATAAAATTGAAGTTTTAAGATACTTTGATAATATACTTTTTCTCAAAGCATTATAGTTATGTTGGCATTTTTAATTAACCAGAATATTTCCTATTTTCACAGGTTATCTCAAAGTTGAAGACAGAACTCTCAGGCATCATTAGGATTCCTCACAACTGCTAAGAAACTCCCTTTGAGAAATAGCCAATGTTAACATGTACTGCTAACTGAACTATGAATATCTAACTAGTCTCAAATGACTCACACGAAGGCCTACAGATTTGCTTTAAAAACTATGCATAGAATGGTTTGGTGCAGATAAGTTAAGCTTTTTCAGCTGAGAATTTCAGAAGATGAGAGAGAAATTCTACAAGGGAGGGCAGGTACCTGTACATGGAAGGAGCTGAGATGTCTAAAGTCACCCAAACTTGTCATTTTAAAAAGTATGTATAAATAAAAGATACTATTTTGAAGAAGGATAAAGTTGGAAACCATTTTTTGTTGGTTTATAAGCTAAGTGTGAGATATTCCTACCTTCTGACATTCAAAGTCATTATACTTTCAACTGGTCTGCTCTTTGGTCCACTTGGTGGGTGGAAAATCTTATCGTCTTTGCCAGAAATCTTTGCCAATTTAGTCACATAAGGGTCGGCAGAATGTGATGGGTAAGGATCAAATGTTCCTGCCTTCATTCCACCAGGCTGCAAAGAAAAATGAGAAAACTTAATGTGATTTTGTAAAATGCCTCTACAAAATTAGCTTGTGAAGAAGTTCACACATATTTTGGTAGCCTGCGGAGTTGGTTTTAAAGGAAATGATACTGTTTAATTCAAATACCACCAAAATGTCTTCCTACCACCAACTTTATAGGGTCAAAACATCATAATCCAAAAGCTCTCTATAAAAATGACAATGTTTATAGTAAGGTAACAGTCTAAACTATTGCCAAGCATTAATATTTTAGAGTTTATCAGACCAGGTTATCACTTAGTTAGAAAGTGAGTCTATTAAGTAAGGGGAAACCTAGGTCAGATGTATTTTGATAGAGAATGGGGAACAAGGAGGGTGGCATAACATGAGTTTACTAAATGCAGTCAGTGATGGAGAAGATACTTAAAAAACAAAGCAATAAGCAATAGCATACAGAAATAGAAAACGAGAGGCAAATGAGATCTACTTTACTGTTCTAGTAGTAGACTAAGAGAAGTCAATCAAAATATGTTTCAACCTATACACAAGACAGAAATATTTGCTTTAACTTCTTAAACTGATTTGACAGAATTTTAAACTTTATATTCTATATAGTCACCAGGAAAATTCTACAGAATCATAACTCATTTAATTAGGCACCCTTTTCTTATAGTATCTATGCCAAATATACATGAAGATTTAATTCATTTGAAAGACACGATTATAAGTTTTCAAGTTTTCCCAACTGAAAACACATGGATTATTTTAAAGACCACAATAATAAGAAAACTCAAGAAAGGTTAAATAAAAGTATAAAAGCCAAATGAATTAAAAATAGAAAAACACAGATTAAATAAATTCAAGTGATGCTTTATAAAGTAGATTAATAGCTCAATCTGTAATAGAATCCAGAATGCAAAAGAAGTGAGGAAAGTCTATACCTATATTAAATATCAAAAATTTAAACTAGTATTTCTGTAAACTTCTATGTGAATAAATTCAAAAACCTGAATGAAATGACTCATTGTCTAAGAAAATATAATCAACATCAACCAAAAAGAGACAAAAAACCTATACAAAACAGATGTCCCTATGCAACAATCCTGCATGATCTGGCACATGTACCCCAGAACCTAAGGTACAATAAAAAATAAAAACATAAACTAAATATGTTAATATATCCAAAAATATAAGAGTAAATTTTAAAACAAAATATCAAAGGTCTTTTTCTTTTTGGAACTTTAGAAAATAATTCTGAAGTTCTGAGAATACGACAGAATAACCAGCATAACTTTTTTTTTTTTTTCGAGACAGAGTCTCACTCTGTTGCCCAGGCTGGAGTGCAATGGCGCGACCATGGCTCACTGCAACCTCTGCCTCCTGGGTTCAAGCGATTCTCCTGCCTCAGCCTCTGGAGTAGCTGGGATTACAGGCGCCTGCCACCAACCCCAGCTAATTTTTTATATTTTTAGTAGAGACGGGGTTTCACCATGTTGGACAAGCTGATCTCGAACTCTTGACCTCATGATCCGCCCACCTTGGCCTCCCAAAGTATTGGGATTACAGGTGTGAGCCACCACGCCCAGCCAGCATAATTATTTATTTATTTATTTTTCTAATAAAGACAGGGTTTCACCATGTTGGTCAGGCTGGTCTTGAACTCCCAACCTCAGGTGATGCGCCTGCCTTGGCCTCCAGAGTGCTTGGATTACAGGCATGAGCCACCACGCCCGGCCGCCAGCATAATTTTAAAAGAGTAAGAACAGACTAGACCACTCACTATTAAATATAATAGAAATTAAAAGGTTTTTGGGGGCAGAAATAAATAGATTAGTCAAATGGAATGAAAACTCAGAAACATACCTTCAAAAATAAGCATTTTGGTTTGATAAAAATGGCACTTCAAAGTAATGGTGTTAAAAATGAATTATTCCATCAGTCATATTAGGAACAACTTGATTTTTAAAAAATCGGTTTTATTAAAGTCTAATTCACCTACGATAAACTATACTCCATTTAAAGTGTACAATGCTATGAGTTTTGACCGATGCCTACACCCTTGAAATGACTATCACAATTAAAATACAGAACATTTCCACCCTCTGCCCAAAGTGTCCTCCTGCCCCTAAACTAAATAAAAGCTGGATTCTTACCTCACTCTTTACATCAAAATGTATTTTAGATAAATATTTAAATGCAAAAGGACAGGACTAATAGAAGAAATTAAGAAGACACATTATTCTAATACTGGTGGTAAAGAGAGCCACTCTGAAAATGACATAAACCTTACCAACAATGGACTGATAAATCTGACTACATCAACTTGTTAAATTCCTGAACAGCACAAAACACCATAACCAAAGATCCAACAGATTTAAAAAATTCTTTTTAACACAAATAACAAAAGTAGTACCCTTAATATATGAAGAGATCTTACGAGACATCTTACAGTATTAAAAACATAAACTTCGAAATACAAAGTCTGCAAGAAAAATGAACAGGCAATTTACAGAAAAAAGTATAGACTAAGGTTTATAAACGGCTGGAGCATTTTAATTTTTATTATCACTTGTTAACTTCTGCAGTAGGGAGATAGTTAATTTTAATTACCATTTCAAAAACTAAAGGATGGTTTGGCTTTTTATGGTTTTAAGGAAAACTAGACCTAGGGTCTAGAGAAGCACTTGAAAAATTCATTATGAATTCACCGGCGTGGTGGCACGAACCTGTAATCCCAGCTACTCTGGAGGCTGACGCAGGAGAATCGCTCGAACTCAAGAGGCGGAGGTTGCAGTGAGCCTAGATCATGCCACTGCCCTTCAGCCTGGGCAACAGAGCGAGACTCCGTCTCAAAAAAAAAAGAAAATCAGTATAAATTCAAATACATTTGAAGAGACTAATAATTACTTCATGACAAGAGCTTCGTTATCCCCTACACTACATTCATACTTGGTGAATTCATGTAATTTTGTAAAAATGGGTCGCATGATTCTTGGTATCAATACAAACAAAAGTTTATTACATACATGGGAAAAAATCATTTGACAGCAAGAGACAGTATTTCTTTATAATGCTTAATTTTTTTCATCCTAAAATTGTTAACTTACCTTTTTCCCAGGAGAAGAAGGTTTAAAAGTGTTTGAAATTGCTTCTTTCTTCTCTTCTCTTTTAATTGGTGGTAAAGGTTCCTCAGAAAAATAAGGGTTAGCATCAAAATAGTCCCTTGGGTGAAGATTTAACTTAAACGGTGCTCCTTTAAGTAAACGATGGTGTTCTTCATTGGCTTTCTGTAAATTTGAAATTGCATAGCATAAATTACACAAATTGAAAATAACCCAGAGTTAAATCTTTTACATTTTAATATAAACATGATTCTTAAATACATATTTCTAGGTGTGCTTTTTTAAAACATTAATTTGCTAAGTTCTATTTTTATGAAACAAAAGATATGCCTACTTACAGACAAACAGAACTATGATGATTCATTTTGGATACAAATTTATTTGTGGTACTGAGACCTTATCACCTGAACAAATTTATATTAACTACCTGGGCAGTATGATGCAGTATAAAAAGACTTGTCTCTAGTTCAAGCCCTTCCTGCTTCGTGGCATTTCACAGAGACTCTGGGAACGTTATCTTTTAGTGTCACATCATCTTCAACTGTAAATGAAGACATTATTATTCCCCCCTTAATGTAAATGAGGACATTGTTATTCCCCCCTTAATGGAAAGTTATCTTTTAGTGTCTTCAACTGTAAATGACGACATTATTTTTCCCCCCTTAATATAATACATGAGATTATATGATTTTATATATATATGAGATATGTATATATAACATTTTTATAATTTTTAAAAATATCTTATATGTATATATGAGGTTATACATATATCCATATGTATAATATGTATTTATGAATATTTTATATGTATTTTTATGTATATGTATTTTATGTATATTTATATGTATTTTATGTATATGTACTTTTATATGTATATTTATGTATATTTAATGTATATTTAATGTATATTTATAATGTATATTTATAATGTATATTTATATGTATGTTTATATGTATTTTATGTATATGTATTTTATGTATATGTATATATGAGATTATACATATATCCATATATATGTATACATGTATACATAGCTATATATGTATATACACATAAATATGCATATATATGTACAGATATTTATATATGTATAGATATGTATGTATATATGAGATGTATATATAACATTTTCATAATATTTTTTGCTATCTAGTATTCAAAGCAAAACAGCAGCCATTTTTTTCTATGTTGTAATCATTTCTATCAGAAATACTAAGTATAAAAATCACTATTAATAAAGTAGCAAAAAAATCACATTATGAAATATAGACTCAAAAAGACAATCATACAGTGAATATTGATACATTTTTACTTTTTGCAAATATAAAATCTGGTATTTAATAAGTCAACAAACAGAACTGAAAACACTTGATAAATGAAATCTACAACAGATAGTTATTTGAAAGAAGACTAACTTTTGCTACTAGGAACCCCGCTGTGGCACTTTCCAAATCCTTTCCTCTTTTTGGTTTTTTCTCTTGCCCTTGCTCATCCTCCTTCCTTTCTCCAGCTTGTAGGACGTTCATCCATTCTTGATCTGCTCTCCACCCTTCCATATCACAACCATTGTTTTCATTTTCAATAGAAAATTTATTCTATTGATCTTTTTGGGCAGTGTTCCGCAAAATTTAAGTGTCATGGGAATCACTTGATTATTTATTTAAATTACAAATCACCAAGTCCTTCCCTCAAAGATTTCTGATGGCATTGGTCTGCTGTATGGCCCACTAATCGGCAGTTTTAACAGTCACCCTCAGTGATTCTCATGCATGTGATTATAATGTAATGTTTTAGGATCACATTTTGCTAGAGCATGGTCACCTTTTACCAGAAGAATACTGTATTTGTTTTACCAACCAACCCCTGACCTAGAATGTTCAGTTGAGTACTGATCAGCAGATGTGTGAGAAAACTATTCAAAGCCAAAAAGAACCACCTGAAAGAAAGTGAGGTAACAGTGTCTGGCTCTCACACGGAACTGGGAATTGTGCTGGTTGCCATCAGCTGTGCAAGAAAACTTCATAATTCACAGGGCATCGGATGGAGTGCCTAGAAAGCTCTTGCCTCAACAATGGGGAATAATTAGCCCTAGATTGATCATAGCTCCTATCACACCTAACAAATCTTAAATGCAAGACCTGAAAAAATAAAAACCATTGCTAAGTAATCTGACAGCATTCCAGAACAAAGCCCGAGAATATTTATAAGAATACAAAAACATACAGCACTCAACAAAGTAAAATTCTCAGTATTTGACATCCAGTTAAAAATTGCCAGTAATTCAAAGTAGCAAAATATGACCCCCATACTGAGAAGAAAAATCAATTACTTAAAATTAACCAAGAACTAATATAGATGTTAGCATTAACAGAAAAGAGCATTAAGACAGTAACCGTATTCTATATGCTCAAAAAATTAAGTAGAGACATGTAAGACATTAAAAATATGCAAACTTCTAGAGAGCAAAACCATAATGTTTGAGATTAAAAATACACTGGTTGACATTAACAGCAGATTGAAAGTTACAGAAAAATAATTAGTGACTTTGAAGATGCATCGATGAAAACTATGCAAAATAAAATACAGAGAAGGAAAAAAGGACATTTTTAAAAGTTAATAGGGCATTGGTAAATTGTGGGACAATTTCAAGAGACCTAATACACATGTAACTGGAATCTCTGAAGGGGAAGAGAGAGAGATAAAAAATATCTGAAGACATAATAACTGTAAATATTCCAAATTTGATTTGAAAAACTATAAACCCATAGATCCAAGAAGCTCAATAAACCCTAAGCATAAGAAGGATGAAAGGAAACAACACAAAGTCACATCATAATCAAACTGATTAAATCGTCATAAAAGGAAAAAAGTAGAGAAAAGGACACATTACATACAGAAGAACAAAAGTGAGCAAGACAACAGGTTTCTCATCAGAAACAATTCAAGCAGGAAGACAGTGGAGTAACCTTTTAAAAATACTACAAGAAAAAGATACATTTTCAAAATTACTTTTAGAATATTAGCAAATCTAGGAACATAAAATTTCTGACTTATGCATAAGTTCTAAAAATGAAAATAAAAATGCTTTTCCTGTTAAGAGAGAAAAGTATCTTATACGCAATAAATATAGGGTGAAAGATTAATTACTGAGCCACTGTAAAATTCCACTGTACATAGTTATGTAGTATGTATGCATTATTATTCCTATGGATGAAAAGTAGTTTATATATAATTTTACAAGAACCAAGGTTTCTGCCCAATTTAATAGAAAACTGTTCCTGAGTTTGGACATGGCCATTTGCAAAATTGGTCATTATTCTCTCACATTCCACTGGTACTTAAAATCACCGTAGCAAAACTGTTAAAGCCTGCATGCTTATAAAAACAAAAAACTATAAAGTGATTGCCATTTAATGCTTAATGTCTAGATTAACTTGATTTTCCATTACTACCAGCTTCCTTTATGTTATATTGATATTGTGAAATTATGTTCATATGGTTCTAAAATTTATGAGAGTTCCTTTATTTATTTACACACAATATTCCCGATATAAGTGAACAGGTCTCATCATAAGTCAAGTATTATACACAGTGAGAGGCATATGCTAGTACATTTTAGTTTTTATCTCCGCCACTTGATAAAGTGAGCAGTTTTCTCCTATCCTTTAACTCTCTCTCCTCATAGGATTCATCCATCCTCTAACTTCCACTTTTTCCCATCACCCTACCATTTATTCCTCAATCCCATGTGCTCATCATAATGGCTTCTTGATCAGCTCAAAAGCATTGCCATTACTTTTGCAGGCACAGATAGTAGGATGTGGTGGGAATATGGCTAAGAGTCAGGATATGACCCTTTACTTAGAACATAGTTGATCAGACCAGGTTAATAGAAGTTTCAAAGCTAGTGTAGAGAGATGTAAAATACATGTGGTAAGTCACAGCAAGAGAAAAAATTTATCCTGGAAGGAGCTGAGGGGATCTACAGCAAGATATGAAAATCTGATATAAGGGTAAAATTATCACAATTCATAAACATGAGTTTGCCACTGCCCCAGTGACACAAATAGATAGAACAAAACAAAATTTGATCTCTAGTGAATTATTAATATCAAGTTAACTAAATAAAAGAAAAATGGAAACATTCAAAACAGATTATTTTACCTTATAATTTTGTTTTGCTGCATCATAGAAGTCGGCAGCGTGTGAAAACTGTTTACCTATGGTAATATTTGCATAGCTGAGAAAGAAAGTAAGTAATGGTGACTTCAGAGTTCAGAAATTTAATTTTTTAAAATTTCAAAACAAATAATATGACAAACTATTAAAAACATCTTACCCATATCCAGTTCCTTTCTTTCCCGGACTGGTGTATAAATTCTTTCCAGGCGCCTCATATTTTTCTCGAGGTCTGGACTGCGCGCTGAAGAACGGGACTGGGCCGCCTATAGTTCCGTAGTAGCTTCCTAAGCCACATCTTAAATACGATGTTTTGATGTTTTAAAAGGAGGAGGTTAAAATGGCACATTTTAAGTCTATAAGGAAATAGAGCAAGGATAACGCAGAGAAAGGAGAACTATGCACAGACAGGCATAATTTACCCAGAACATGATTTAACGCAAGCATTAAAAGTCACTATATTTAGAATCTATTAAATGCCTACAGTTCCAGGGGCAGGCGTGGTGGTTCACTGGTAATCCCAGCACTCTGGGAGGCTGAGCCGGTGGATGACCTCCCGTCAGGAGTTTGAGACCAGCTTGGCCAACATGGCAAAACCCCATCTGTATTAAAAATACAAAAAACTAGATGGGCATGGTGGCCTGTGCCTGTAATTCTAGCTGCTCAGGAGGCCGAGGCAGGAGAATCGTTTGAACCTGGGACGCGGAGGTTGCAGTGAGCCAAGATCGCGCCACTGCACTCCAGCCTGGGTGACAGAGCGAGACTCCATCTCACATACATACATACATACATGCATACATACATACATACATGCCTATGGTTCCATAATTTGGTGTTGAATAAGTGCCTGTATGAGGGTATCTTATTTATAACACCAGTCTCTCTTTTTGGAAACACTTTATGTATTCACTAAATTACAGATGTTTTTCACATATCTGTGAATTTTTTTTTTTAAAAAGAAAGCTAGTCTAATTATAAAACTGTTATTATTTCTTGGCTGACAGATGAATATAAGCATACTATAAACTAATGTATTAAGGTAGCAATTCCCAATTATTACCACACGGGTAAAAGTTTATCACAGGCAGGAGAAAAAGACTGAAAAATAGGAAAAAGTTATTTCAAGGATAAAATATATATATATTCCATGAAAAAGAAAGAAAGTAGTGAAGGTAAAAAAATCACATTTTTTAATTTATAGCTAAGAAAATGAAAAAGTTCAATAAACAGTAATAATAAATAAATAATTCGAATCTATCAAAAGTGTCAAAAGGTAGAAAAATATAAAATTAAATAAAAGAAGAAAATCCTCAATCTTTTTTTCTTTTCTTTTCTTTTTTTTTTGAGACAGGGTCTCACTCTGTTGCCCAGGCTGCGGTGCAGTGGTGTGATCTCAGCTCACTGCAGCCTCAGACTCCCTGGTTTAAGCGTTCCCCACAACCTCAGTCTCTCAAGTAGCTGGGACTAAAGGCACGCATTACCACGCTGGGCTAATTTTTGTATATTTTGTAGAGACAGGGTTTTGTCCTGTTGCCCCGACTGATCTCAAACTCTTAGACTCAAGCAATCCATCCACCTCAGCCTCCCAAAGTGCTGGGATTACAGGCATGAGCCACCATGCCCAGCCACAAATGCTCACTCTTAATAGAGACAATAATTTTGGAATTAGAAGGAGGGATAACTTATCCAAATGTAGTTTAACTTGTCTCAAAAAATACAGCAAAGAAGCACAAAATTAGACTTCAGTTATCTATCAAATTAATATATTGAGTTAAAGCTGAGTGTGAATGAACATTATATTTTAAATCTCAGTTATATAACATTACATTGACTACATGGTCTAATGTTAAACTAATTGAATGGTAAGAAGAAAAGATCCTTCACATTGACAGTTGTCATAACTAAGATACTGTTAAACCCCATGAGTGTATCTTCACAATAATTTTAAAATCATGTATCTTTGATCAATTATTTTCTTTATCAAAAAAGAATTTCTGGCCAGGCACAGTGGCTCACACCTGTAATCCCAGCACTTTGGGAGGCCAAGTTGCGCAGATCACTTGAGGTCAGGAGTTCAAGACCAGCCTGGCCAACGTGGTAAAATCCCATCTCTACTAAAAATACAAAAATTAGCCAAGCGTGGTGGCACATGCCTATAATCCTAGCTACTTGGGAGGCTGAGGCAGGAGAATCGCTTGATCCCAGGAGGCAGAGGTTGCAGTGAGCTGAGATTACACCACTGCACTCCAGCCTTGGCAAGAGAGCAAGATTCCATCTCAAAAAAAAAAAAAAAAAAAAAAAGAATTTCTCCTAATTCCACTTTTTTTTTTTTTTGACAAGGTCTTGTTTTAGACAAGGGCTCACTCTGACATACAGGCTGGAGTGCAGTGGCTTAATCATAGCTCACAACTTCATACTCCTGGGCTCAAGGGATCCTCTCACTTCAGCCTCCTGGGTAGCTCGGACTACAGGCACATGCTACCACACCCAGCTAATTTTTTAATTATTGTAGAGATGGAGTCTCATTATATTGCCCAGGCTGATCTCAAACTCCTGGCCTCAAGCGATCCTCCCAGCTCGGCCTCCAAAAGTGCTGGGATTATAGGCACGAGCCACTGCACCCAGCCTCACATTTTTATTTAGTCTTCTTTAACAGCAGAAAAAATAGTCAAGGGCACAGACATGATAATTAAAGGCAATTTTTTTTCCAATCTGATTTTTGCAAGGTTTTTGAGCAAATTTGTTTATTTAGGTTGTTCTTATTCTATCAACAAATAGACCACAGTGATATAGATAATCCAAAATTCAGTATGATGAGAATACATTTAATCCAGATTCCTTTTCAATCTAAATCATCCAATACAACTATCTCCACCTAAGACAAACTAAGAATAATACTTAAAAATTCATCTTATATAAGTAAGTCCTACAGAAAAACAAACATTTAATTTAGGGATAAAGGCGCAAACAATCTATTTAAGACATTTCCCAAAACACTTACAGCTTTTTCTCTCCACTACTAGGGAGGAAGGCTTTGCTTAGATTCTTTTTGGCTGCTTGCATCATATCCCGTCTCCTCACTTGATTCAGATTTACGTAGCCTTCACCTTCAAAAATCCTTACAAAATGGGGATCAAAATAACCTGCCTGAAGATTGGACATTTCTTTGGATCCCCCAGGTAGCATCTGTTTCTTTTTGCTTGCAGCCTCATTAAACGGTCCTTTAAAAATAAATTAGGAATATTATAATTTTGAGCTTACTCACAATTAAAGGACATGACAAATAAGAGAACAATTTCCCTGAAAGCTCTGTGTGAATGACTATCCTGACAATAAGACCTAAGCGGTTTTCATCAAAACGTTTTAATATTTAAGGTCTTGGTTATACACTCTGAGTTTTAGAGCTGGTAGAGACCTTAAAGTTATCTAACTCAATGTTTCTCCAACTATATACTGTGTGAGATATCAGTAAGAGTATGCGCGTAGGTTGAAGAGAAGGGTGTTTCATACTCAAATGGAAGCAATTCCTCTCTAGGGCATACACTTAAGACACATGAGTGTCTATGGCTACTAAAAGACATTAGCAAGAATGTTCATAGCAGTTTTATTCATAATAATCAAAAACATAAACCAGCCCAAATGTCCACCAACAGGAGAACAGATTTTTAAACTGTGGAATTTATACAACAAAATACTAGTAGCCCAGTCATTTTTTTAAAGGGTGTTTTAATACACATTTACAACTTCTTTCATAATTTAGATGGAGGAGAGCTCTATTTGAGGATAGCTTTGGTAATGTGTAGAATGTTTTGAAGTGCACTTCAATCCTTAATTCAACTGGCTATTAAAATGTGAATCTATATCATTGACTTTTTTAAACTCTTTTTTTAACAAGGTCTCCTTCTGTCACCGAGGCTAGAATGCAGTGGTGTGATCATGGCTCACTGTAGCCTCAACGTCTTGGGATTAACTGCTTGCCTCAGCCTCCCAAGTAGCTGAAACTACAGGCACATGACACCATGCCCAGCTAATTTGTGTATTTTTTGTAGAGACAGGGTCTCACTATGTTGTCCAGGCTTGTCTTAAACTTCTGGCCTCAAGCAATCCTCCCGCCACCACCTCCCAAAGTGCTGGGATTACAGCTGTGAGCCAACACATCTGGCCAACCTCAATTTTTGAAAAGGTAATACATTCTAATAGTTCCAAATTCAAAAGTCCAAACATTTTCACAAGAAGTCTTTTTCCCATACTTGGCTACCCAATTCTTCTTCCACGGGCAAAGATAATCATTTTGTTTCCCAAAGAATGTTCAAGTGAATGTTTTCATATACATCCTTTTTCATTTTTTTAAATGCTCTCTCAGAAGAATCACACTGTTAATTCTTAGCACACTATATATACTATTCTGCACCTTGCTTTTTTATTTAACAACGTATCTTGGAGAAGTCTCCAAATCAGTGTTTTATTTTGTATTATTATTTAGAAGTAATTGGATATCCAAAAATTGAACCGAGACATTTAAATATTCAGGTATATTAGCTCTTTTTATTACTTATGACTTTCGTAAAAACCCCTCAGCCATTCCTTTGCATTGCATTTCTCAGGAAGGTAATAATGGATGGCCTTCTTGGATGCAAATGCAAATGCTGTTTGCATAAGGGAGTATCCCATCTAAGCAAAATATTCTGGGAGAAAACTGCCGGGCACCTTTGGAAAGAAATAAAATCACCTATGAGTTCAACAAATGAGGATAGAGAAGCTTAATAAAACTAGATTCTTATTTTCATAAAATAAAGTTCTTGCTGGATGCAGTAGCTTATGCCTCTTAACCCCAGCACTTGGGAGACTGAGGAGTGGATCTCTTGAGGTCAAGAGTTGAAGGCTAGCTTAGGCAACACAGTGAGACCCCCTTCACAAAATATTTAAGCTGGGTATGGTAGTGTGTGCCTGTAGTCCCAGGGACTCAGGAGGCTGACATGGGAGGATCCCTTGAGCCCAGAAGTTTGAGGCTTCAGTGAGCTATAATCAGGCCACTGCACTCCAGCCTGGGTAACAGAGATCCTGTCAATAAATCAATCAATAAAGTTATCGCTTAACTCCATTGAAATTTTACAAGTTAACCAACTTTACAAATAAATGCTTTAAAATATAAACTCTTAAAATGTCATCTGATTTAAATATTAAATTCAAATTTTGTATAGAAAATACCCTCTATTCCTCCACAGAGAAAACCAAATATACTTACGATTAAATGGTGACACATATTTATCACCCACAGTAATATATTCCATTTCACTGAAGAGGCCAATCCTTTCCATGTCCGTTTTCCCTCCTCCTTCCACAGGCATGGTGGCTTCTTGTGGTGGTATCCTCTATACTGCTAACTTCAAAAGGTTCCTTCGGGTCACTTCTTTTATAGCAAAATCCTACTTTACACTGACGATAAAAATAAAGGGGAAAAATTTAGGAAAAAAGTGATTACTAATTTTCAGTTCTAATTACTTCCAACTTCCAGTCTAGGAGTTTTGTTTTCTGTTTTTGTGTTTGTTTGTTTGTTTTGAGACGGAGTTTCACTGTTGCCCAGGCTGCAGTGCAATGGTGCCATCTTGACTCACTGCAACCTCCGCCTTCTGGATTCAAGTGATTCTCCTGTCTCAGCCTCCCGAGTAGCTGGGATTACAGGCATGTGCCACCATACCTGGCTAATATATTTTTAGTAGAGACAGGGTTTTACCATGTTGGCCCAGGATAGTCTTGAACTCCTGACCTCAGGTGATCCACCCGCTTCGGCCTCCCAAGGTGCTGGGATTACAGGCGTGAGCCACCGCGCCCGGCCCCGCCACTACTTAACTCTTCTTGAGCAACATTTACGAAATCATTTATTCATTTATTTAACATATACTCTGCAAACCCCTACGGGCCAGGTTTGCTGGTAAAAACCAGAAACACAGATTTAAGAAGGCACAGCTGCTGCCCCAAGGAGCAGCATCTATTAGACAAGAAAACAGTGTATAGCCGAAGTATGGCACGTTCCCTTGGAAAGGTATGGAAAGGTACGGATAAAGTTTCGCGGGAGGTGAAGAGGGGGCAGGAAAAGTGGAGGCGGTGATGAATCTATTTCCCAGGAAGTACACGGAGGCTCGGAAGAGGCAGGCATCTAAGGCGCAACACCTGGCGTCAGCCAGGACCAAGTCACCTCTCCCGAGGATACCCACGCCGACAGCCGAGATCAGGTCGCCCCAGGTAGTTCAGATTAACTGCGCCGCAGGAGCGGCGAGGCCTCCAGCCGCCGAGCAGACGCCCGGGCCGCTAAGCGCCTCAGCACATTCTGCCAGACCTGGCGTTGATTGTGATGTGTTGCCCCGGGTACGGGAGAATCCATTACAAGCACGCTGCGGGGGGGATACGAGGAGATTCGAGTCAGCACTGAAGAACAAACAAAGGATGTGTGAGCGTCTGTAGGACAGAAAAGACTTAACTAGGAGAAGTCATCAAACATAAGTCTTCGGCCACCCGCCTCTCCTCGCCGTCGGCGAGGAGCGGTATTCTGGTACGTTCCGTGACGTCTTGCCGCCGAGCATGTCGGGAGTTGTAGTTGTCCCGACCGGGCCCCGCCCTTCGTCCGTCGGTGACGCCAATTCCGGGCCCGCCCCCCGGAACTTTTTGGCTGGCGTCAGCGCCTCCTGTCACCGCCACGTCGCGGACATGGTGAGTATTTCTGCTCGTTACCGACCCCCGTGTTTCCCCCGGACTTTGGCAGCTGCCACGAGCCAGGCTCCACAGCGCCTGAAGGGAGCTGGTCCTGCGAGGGCCCACGTTGGCCGCTGCGAGCTCCGTGGACTGGGCGGCCCTCCCTTTCGCCCGTCTCCGCTCTGGGCCGGAGGGAGAGTGCCCCACACAAGTGTGCACCCCGCCTCGGCCACCTTGGACGCGCACCCTCGCCCCTCTTCTGTGTGAAAGCATTTTGAGAGACTTTTCGGCGCTTTTGAAGCCTAGGAAGAAAGGTTTAACCTGGGAAAGAGAGGCGCAACTTTCTTCTAGTATATTCTGATATATTCCCCTACTACCCCTACTTCTGTCTTCTGGTTTCCCTCCTGCCTCATGGCTCAGCAGGGCTCTCCAGTCCCTACCCTAAATGTTGGTGCTCTTCAGGGGTGCTTTACACCCTGTTCGTTCTCCTAAAATTTTATCTAAAGTTAAACCTCTCTCCTGAGCTCCAGACCCACAAATCTGCTAACCATGCCTTCACTTGGATAGCTCATATGTATTTCAAACTCTGCACGTTCCAAACTGATCATCTTCACCTCCCCACACTCCACACCTGCTCTTCCTCCAGGAGCCCCCAACTCTGTAAATGGCACCACCATACACCCTGCTATGCCTGCTCAAAACCTGGAAATCATCCTTGATGTGTTCCTTTTCTCAACTCCTGAGCATGGAATCGGTAATCAAGTCCTATAGATTCTACTTCTAAATGTCTGTCTGTTGTCACTGTCTCTACTGTTACTGTCCTTGGCCTTGCCACCATGAGATCTAACCATCTGGGATGGCCACCTAAGTGGTCTTTTAAGCAGATCTTCGCTAATCGATACCCCTTCCTGGAATAGGCTGTTGCACCTTCACTCATCCTTCAGATCTCAGCTTAAGTGTTATTTCTTCAGAGTATCTCAACAAATTCGGAAGACTAGTGCTTTCATGAATGATGTCTTATGGAATCTTCACAGCAACCCTGGGAAGTTGTATATTTTTCCAGTTTTACAGAAGAGAGACTTCACTGATTCATTAAAATGTGTAAAATCATACAGTAAGAGGCCGGGTGCAGTGGCTCACACCTGTAATTGCAGCACTTTGGGAGGCTGAGGGGGCCGGATCACCTGAGGTCTGGAGTTCGAGACCAGCCTCACCAACCCCCTTTCTACTAAAAACGGAGAAACCCCGTTTCTACTAAAAATACAAAATTAGCCAGGCATGGTGCCGCATGTCTGTAATCCCAGCTACTCGGGAGGGTGAGGCAGGAGAATATCTTGAACCCAGGAGGCGGAGGTTGCGGTGAGCCGAGATCGCCCCATTGCACTCCAGCCTGGGCAACAAGAGTGAAACTCTGTCTCAAAAAAATAAAAATAAAATTATACAGTAAGTAGCAGAGTTAAAATTTGCTCTGTTCTGTCTTTATAACTTTTATCTTCAGTATTTTTAAGTATTTTTTATTTAAATGGGCGCATACTAGTTTGTATGGTACTGTTTTCCTTTAACTGATTTCTTATTGATAGCTATTTAAGTGGTTTCCATCTACTTTTTTGTGATGAACAACAATAGGGTAAATGTACAACAGTGAAGCTAAATTTGTCCTGAACTTCCTTGTTTCCTTAGAATAAATTCCCAGATGTAGAATTGGGACAAAGGGTCTGTGATCTTTCAACAGATTACAATTTTAGAATAAATAAAAACAGTGACCCTTCTAGAAATGTAACAGAGGTTCTATAAAATGAGAAAAAATGTATTGGTATCTATTTAGTAATGTTCTGAGGATTGGAGTGAGTATGTATGTTAAGCAGAGTGCCTTTTACATGTTTTTGTTTCATTTTATTTGATTTTTTGGAGACAGGATCTTGCTCTGTTACTCAGGCTGGAGTGCAGTGGTGCGATCATGGCTCACTGCAGCATTGACCTCCCGGGCACAAGCAATCCTCCCACCTCTACCTCAGACTCAGTAGGTGCAGGCCACCACACTCAGCTCATTTTTGGTTTTTGTTTTTTTGTAGAGATGGGGATCTTCCTATGTTGCCCAGGCTGGTCTCTAACTCCTGGGCTCAAAGTGTTCCTCCCGCCTCTGCCTCCCAAAGTGTTGGGCTTACAGGTGTGAGCCACTGCAGCCTGCCTGCCTTTTACATTTGAAGAGCTCAATAAATGTTAGTACTTACTCATTTATTTCAAAATAGGGGTCTTAGTGTGTACTGTGGTTCTTCAGCCTGTTTGAGAGATGTGTTTTCAGATTCTGATTAAATTTTTTAAATTTCTTCCCAGAATAAATCTTTGCCTCTTTCTCCCTTACTATCTCATTCTCTCATATATATATATGTGTGTGTGTATATATATATATGTGTATGTATGTATGAATATATGTCTGTCGATACATGTCATTTGTCATACATCATCAGCTACCTGAAACTCAGCATATGGATCCAAGTTAAGAACTGATCGGTTCCATTTTGCAAGTGCTTTTTTTCCTTTATAAGTTGTGAGCATTGTCCTATGCCATTTAATTTTCAGCAAAAACATGATTTTCTTATGGCTATATGAGATTTATATTTATTTAATCAATCTCCTGTTGTTGGCAGTTAGGTTAATATCCTTATACCCGAATCTTTGTGTGTGTTCCAGATGTTTCTTAGACTAAGTCTAAGATTCTAAGTGCATAATCACTACATCAAACCTATGAATAGAAATCTTTGATTCTTCCTGCCATATTCTGTGAAGAATTACACCAGTGGATACTCCCACCCTCAGTATGTTTCCTCTCATTGTCTTGACTCCCTGGTATTATCATATTAGGTTCAGTGCCTTGTCACATTCTTAAATTAGTTCTTACCATTGATGTTTTCTTGTCATTGATAAACCCATCAAGATTACAATTTAGAAAGATTGTCTTAAAGCAGTAGTTCTCAACAGTTCATAGTAGAGTCACTGGCATGGGGACCTAGGGTGCTTTTAAGTAGCCCTGGGTGTGGTGGCTCAACCCTGCAATCCCAGCACTTTGGGAGGCTGAGACGTGCGGATCACTTGAGATCAGGAGTTCCATGCCAGCCTGGCCAATATTCTGAGAACCCGTTTCTACTAAAATACAAAAATTAGCCAGGCATGGTGTAATCTCAGCTACATGGGAGGCTGAGACAGGAGAATCTCTTGAACCTAGGAGGCTGTAATCTCAGCTACATGGGAGGCTGAGACAGGAGAATCTCTTGAACCCAGGAGGCAGAGGTTGCAGAGAGCTGAGATTGCACCAGTATACTCTAGCCTGGGTGACAGAGTGAGGCCCCGTCTCAAAAAAATAAAAAAAATAAAAAAAAATAATCCCTGTGCCTAGGCCTATCCCTTAGACCAGGTAATCAGAATCTCGGGGGTACAGCCCAGGTATCGGTGTTTCAAGTTCCGCAGGTGATTTCAGTATGTAACAAAGGTGGAGAACCTCTGATTTTGGAGTTGTTTTTGTTTTTTCCATGAAACAAGGAATTAACTTATGAAATAATTTGAAGAATCAAGCTTAATTAATGTCTTACGCTAAACTCAATTAGATTCTAATTTATATGAAAATGAGTTTTTTTTTTCTATAAGGGAATTTTTATTTGTTCTAGGTGATTTCAGAAAGTATGGATGTTCTCTTCAGAATAAGAGGAGGTCTTGATTTGGCTTTCCAGCTAGCTACTCCTAACGGTAGGTCTTCTGAAACATTCTTTTTTATTAGAAAATTGATAGTGAAATATACTGAGATTATCTCCATTTTGCAAATGAAACTGCTGAGTGAGAGATAGGATAAACTTAAGCGGAAGGCCGATAGCCTCGCCAGGAGCCGGATGGACAATACTCGCCCCCTCCACTCCTGATAACACTTATCAGGAGGCCGGACATCCTACCGG
>CAUYLG010059483.1:0-22079 GCA_963573385.1 Cacajao melanocephalus | reverse complement strand
CCTCCTCTCCTCTCCCCTCCCCTCCCCTCCTCTCCCCTCTTGATCTGTCACCCAGGCTGGAGTGCAGTGGCATGATTTCAACTCGCTGCAACTTCTGCCTCATGGGCTCAGGTGATCCTCCTACTTCAGCCTCCAAGTAGCTGGGACTATATGTGCATGCCACCATGCTCAGCTAATTTTTATATTTTTAGTAGAGA
The DNA here is from genome assembly GCA_963573385.1 of Cacajao melanocephalus. Classification (NCBI taxonomy): domain Eukaryota; kingdom Metazoa; phylum Chordata; class Mammalia; order Primates; family Pitheciidae; genus Cacajao; species Cacajao melanocephalus. The sequence continues at coordinate 21,882 of CAUYLG010059483.1, read as the reverse complement.
TGGGGTTTCACCATGTTGCCCAGGCTGGTCTTGAACTCCTAGACTCAAGCAATCCACCCACCTTGGCCTTTGAAAGTGCTGGGATTACAGATGTGAGCCACTGTGCCCAGCCTATTCTTTTTCAAAAGTTGTTTTAGCAGCTCACAGCAGTGATGGGTACAAACAGTAAAATTTGTCCTTCTGGCATGTGAAAATGTGCAGCCATCTTTCTGCTGGGGGGCCAGGTCACTGCTATTGGCTCCCACCTTAGCCCTGGCAGCAGCAGCTGCAGGCCAGGAATGTCACTGTGGCTCCAGGGATTTTCCATTGGGTCCCAGGGCAGGGCACACTCTGTGGGGGCTGGGCTCCCAAAATGGCACCAGAGTATTGTTAGTAAGTAGCTTTTTTAGCAGCTGCTTAGGACTTAGGGGTTTGTGGGACTCAACATGAGCTCTTCCTCTCTGGAGCAGTGCTTTTCCAGGCAGTCTCTCCTATGTTAGTCTTAGGACCCAGAAGGGCCAAGGGACTCTCTCATGGCTAGGATTGTAGGAGTCTGCAGCCAGAGTGTGGACCACTGGAGGTCTCTCATTTACCCTTTCCCTGTAGTAGGGAGACTCTCTAACTCCACTAGTAGATTTTAATACTGATGAGAGTCTTTCTCTGTGTAATACGAACTAAGCAAATGCATTTTCTTCCACTTTCTAGCAAAATCCCACTGAAATGCTTTCATCCATTTGGCTCACCATGCCATCACTTCTCCACTGAAATGACTAGTCCAAGGCCAAGTCTTCAGGCGTTTGATCCTCACTGCAATGCTATGGTAGTCAGAAACTCCTTTTTACCCTCTTTGAAGTATCTTTTGAAAAATAGAATTTCTTCATTTTTATAGTCCAATTTGTCAGTTTTCTTTTGTGGTGTTAACTTTTTGTATCCTGTTGAAGATTGCCACGATCCTGAAGATGTTCTCCTATGTTTTTACTTTAAAAGTTTGTTTTACCTCTTGCAGAATCAAATCAGCTAGAACTGATTTTTATTTATGTTATAAGAAGAGAATCAAGACACAATTTTTTCCCATGTGGATCTTCAGGTGACACATTACCGTTTATCAAAAAGACCATCTTTTCCCCAGTGCGCTACAGTGACACCATGTTATAAATCAGCCGACTATGTATGAGTGGGTCTGTTTCTGGACTCTCTGTTCTAATACGTTGGTCAATATGTTTATCCTTGCACCAGGAAATGGTTACTTAAAAAATAACATAAGATTTTTTAATGAATTCAATATGTATGTACTTCATATCTGTGAGCTAACCAAACATCAGCATCTTTATTCCAATGCTTTGAGATCATTAAAAAATTTCAGTATAAGTAAAAAGATGGGATTGAAATTTGTGTAGTTCTTCCAAAATATTTTTTAAAGGTTATTTTACATTTTTCATGACTTTTGCAGGTTTGCATGGATGTGTTTAAAAAATATATAAATATCAATGAACTGTGTTTGCTACAGCGTGCAGGTATGAAACAATTAAATGATTAGTATAAAGCTATTAATGTGGGGATATTAAGTAATGTGCTGTTGTTTGAAAATAGTTTAAAAGTAAATTCAATAATTTGTAACTTTGAAAACTGAATGGCTCTGTTGGCCTAAGAAAGAATTAAAAACAAATGAGATATTTTGATTAATTTTAAAAAATGATAAACTACCTAACACTGTACTTCCCTTACACACTAATATTTTCATGACTTACAAATTTTATTTACAAGTGTAAGATAGAATGGTATTGTTAATTAGTCTTTAACTCTAGCTAAAGGGATTTTTCAGAAGCTAAATCTTTCCTACTTCTTCATCCTTCTTCTCTTTTTACATTTACCTCTTGTAGCCAGTGCACCATCCAGTGAGTTCTGTGCAGTTCCCTATACATGCTAGGCTGTGTTAAAACTTCAAGGCTACTATTACCACTTCTCTCTGTCGGGGATGCTTCTAGTTCCATCCTGTTTCCTCATGGCAAAAACTATTGAGCCTTCGAGGCTAAGACATAGGAAATAGGATTACCTCCTCTATTAGGCCCTTATCTGATTCCACAACTCCATCCAATTCTTTGCTACCTTCTCTTCATACTAATAGTAAGCTGCAAGAGGATGGAGACCATGCTTAATTTGTATTTGTCACCCTGACGCAACCACCAAAGCCACAGAGATGTGGTAATAGAGCACTTTTACTTCATGTATTTCTGCGTGACAGCTCATTCTTCTAAAAAAAAAAAAAAAAAAAGTCTCTGACAGGTTTATTGTTTTGTTTGGCTGGTGAGATCATCTCCCCAAGGATTAGAGGAAACACCTAAGGGAATTGTTAGTCTGAACTTAATCTAACTATAACAAAGAAGTAGTAGTTAAGGTGAAGTAATAGGAGCCTATCTGGGAATGTACTTGTGACCTGAGGGATTTTGATAGCCAAGGAGAAGAAACTTTATAGGTTAGATGTGGATGAACTTTTAAATTCCAGAAATAATTCCATAACATGAGATGTGGAAGAAAAGAGGATGTCATGAAAAAGATGCAAAACTCCCCAAAATATAATTCTGACTGTGTAAAGATCCAATATGGCCACAGGAGAAATATATCTGAATTTTGCTTTAAAACAATTAATACAGAACAAAAATAAGAGCCTGTAGCAAAGAATAAATGTAGAAAGTTGTCAAGGACCTCTGGAAATTTTTTGGTGTAAAATAAAAATAAAAACTTAGGTCAGTGGGAAAGAATAGACAGCTCAGAATAGACCTGATATATATGAGGGGTTTAGTGTTTAGAAAGACCATAGGATTTGAGACAAGAGGAATCACTTTAAAAATGATAACTAGATAGCAACTTAAAGAGACTCTGAATACCATGGTATAAGGTATGGATTTAGCTGCTCAGGCTCTATAGAGAGGCCTCGGGAACCATTTTGGTGCACAAGGGAAGGGAGCTGAGTCAGTGGACCCCCCCACCCCCTGTTTAACCATAGTTTCTTGTTTATTATCTATTTTATATTTGAATTTCCACATAAAATTATTTTGAGAAGTTTTTAAATTTTAAGTTTTTATTTAGAAATAATTTTAAATTTACAAAAATCTGTGAAAATAAAAATAATACAAACAATAGTCATATCCTTACTTTATCATTTGGATTTGTTCTCTCTCTTCTCCTTTCCATGTATGTCTGTGTGTACACACATGTGCACATACGTGCATGGCCATACACACAAATTTTTTCCTGAACCACTTAAAGTTAAGTTGCACACATCATGGCCCTTTACCACTAAATACTTTAATGCATATTTCTGAAAAACAGGCTGTCCTTTTATATAACCATGGTACATTTATCCACATTAGTAAATTTAACATGAGTACAATAGTTTTGTCTAATCTATTATTTACATTCAAATTCTGTCAGTTGACCCAATAATGGCCTTTTATAGCATTTTTCCCTCTAGTTTGGGATCCAGTCCAAGATCAGGTGTGCATTTAGGTGTGATGACTCTGTAGCTTCCTTTAATCTACAACATTTCCACAGTCTGTCTTGGACATTTTGGGAGCATGTTTGTGATAAAATATACATAAAATTTACCATTTTAAACATTTTTAAGTGTAAAATTCACTGGCATTAAGTACATTCAGTGTTGTGTAACCATCACCATTGTCCATTCCCAGAACTTTCTCATCCCAAACAGAAACTCTGTACCCATTAAACAATAACCCTCATTACCCTCATTCTCAGCCCTTGATAACCTCTAATCTACTTTCTGACTCTATGAGTTTGTCTATTTCTAGGTATTTCATATAAGTAAAATTATGCAATATTTGTCCTTTTGTGTCTGGATTATTTCACTTAGCATAATGTCCTCAAGATTTGTCTATATTATAACATGTATCAGAATTTCCTTCCTTTTTAAGACTGAATAATGTCTTATTATGGGTATATATCACATGTTGTTTATATATTCATCTGTTGGTGGACACTTGGGTTGTTTTCTCCTTTTGGGTATTAGAGTAATGTTGCCAAGAACCTTGACGTATAAGTCTCTATTTGAGTTCTTGTTTTCAGTTCTTTTGGGTATATACCTAAGAGTAAAACTACAGGTCCCTTTTATCTGTTTTATATTTGAATTTCCACATAAAAATTTCCTTTCTAGAAGTTTTATTGCCAAAGACATTTTAAAACAGCTGCTATTTAGCTTACACCAGAATGAATCAATGAAGTATGTTAGCAATTCAGTAGAAAAATTTTTTAAATCAAATTTTTAGAAAGATGAAGATTTCTGTGGTTTAAAGTAATCAAAGGGAATATAAAAGATAGAAATTTGATCACATAAATTTGAACTAAAGAGCTATTATCTTCAATATTTTATATTTACCACTGGTAATATACAAAAATATTTCAATATATAAGAATAATGAGTTCAGTCAACTATTTAGAAAGGCATGAATATTGTTTACTTCTTGTGAAAATTAGAAACATTTCAAGAGGAAAATCCAGTGGTTAATGATTCACTAGAATTATGCATTCCTAACCAAAGAAAGGAGTAAAGGTTCCTGATTCTGGTGAGTAATTGGTGAAGTAGCATTATGAACTGACAAACCTTTTTAAAAAGCAATGTAGGCCGGGGGTAGTGGCTCACACCTGTAATCTCAGCACTTTGGGAGGCTAAGGTAGGTGGATTACTTGAGACCAGCCTGGGCAAAATGGCAAAACCCCATCTCTACAAAAATAAATTTTAAAAATTAGCCAGGCATAGTAGTGCTCACCTGTAGTCCCAGCTACTCGGAAGCTGAGGTGGGAAGGTCGCCTGAGCCCAGGAAGTAGAGGTTGCAGTGAGCCAAGATCACAACACTGCACTCCAGCCCTGGGTGACAAAGCAAGACCATGTCTCAAAAAAAATAAATGAAATAAAAGACAATATAGCAGTTTGTGTTAAAATTTATTAAAATATTCAGACAGTTTCTACCCAACAGTTTAACAAGAGAGGATCATTATTTGTTTTTGGTTTTGTTTTGAGACGGAGTCTCCCTCTGTCCCCCAGGCTGGAGTGCAGTGGCTCAATCTTGGCTTACTGCAACCTCTGCCTCCTGGGTTCAAGCAATTCACCTGCCTCAGTACCTCCCCAAGTAGCTGTGACTACAAGCACACGCCACCATGCCTCGCTAATTTTTTTGTATTTTTAGTAGAGATGAGGTTTCACCATGTTGGCCAGCCTGGTCTCAAACTCTTGACCTCAGGTGATCCACCCACCTCAGCCTCCCAAAGTGCTGGGATTACAGGCCTGAGCCACCGCACCTGGACAAGAGGATTATTATTTTCAATGCAGAAAACATATTAACATTTTAAAAATAATGAGTTCAGGTGTAGCGCCTCACGCCTATAATTTCAGCACTTTGGGAGGCTGAGGCAGGCAGATCACCTGAGGTCAGGAGTTTAAGACCAACCTGGCCCACATGGTGAAACCCTGTCTGTATTCAAAATACAAGAAAAACATCCAGGCGTGGTCGCACACACCTGTAATCCCAGCTACTCGGGAGACTGAGGCAGGAGAGCCACTTGAACCAGAAAGGCCGAGGTTGCAATGAGCTGAGATCCTGCCACTGCACTCCAGCCTGGGTGACAGAGCAAGACTCTGTCTCAAATAAATAAATAAATAAATACAAAAAGGAGGAAGGTTGCATGTCAATTAGTAGACTATTTACACACTGGCTAACATAGGTTTAACTGCACCTTTTTTGAATGTCTGCAATTTCAGTTTTGTTAAGCTATAATAATACTCTGGGTTTACTATTTTATCAGTCAATCTGCTTCTGTACAGGCAACTGTATAAATACTGCCAAAAGTATCGCAGCAGGCTGAGGCAGGAGAATTACTTGAACCCAGGAGACGGAGGTTGCAGTGAGCCGAGATCGTGCCGCTGCACTCCAGCCTGGTGACACAGCGAGACTCTGTCTCAAAAAAAAAAAATGTATAGCAGCAAGAATGTATCTGTATGTGCCCAGGGAAAATAATTGTAGTATCTTAAAAACTTTACAAAAAAAATTTGAATTTTGTTATACCATATTAAAGTTTTAACCATTATTAAAACTTTAACATTTCTAATTATGTGGTCAGTTTTAGAATAAGTGCAGTGTGGTGCTGAGAAGAATGTATATTCTGTGGATTTGGGGTGGAGAGTTCTGTAGATGTCTATTAGGTCTGCTTGGTCCAGAACTGAGTTCAAGTCCTGGATATCCTTGTTAATTTTTTGTCTCGTTGATCTGTCTAATATTGACAGTGGGGTGTTAAAGTCTCCTACCGTTATTGTGTGGGAGTCTCAATCTCTTTGTAGGTCATTAAGAACTTGCTTTATGTATCTGGATGCTTTAATTTTTCACTTGTGCCACTGAACTTTGTCAGTAGCTACTGGTTTTCCCAAACAACACTAGGTAATCCAGCTAGTAATGAGTATTTCTAGTAGAGATAATTAACACCAAATAAAACCAAAAGTATTTTTACTAAGGCAGTTAAGGTACACAGATTTTTAACTTGGGAAATTTTAGAATGAGGAAAAAATGATCAATGAAAGAATCCCAATTTAAATAATTTTAGTAAAAGTAATGGGGAAAAATTGGAAATATGTTACATAGAAAATTAAGGATTTAGGCCAGGTGCAGTGGCTCACACCTGTAATCCCAACACTTTAGGAGGCTGAGGTGGGCAGATCACAAGATCAGGAGATTGAGACCATCCTGGTCAACATGGTGAAACCCCACCTCTACTAAAAATACAAAAATTAGCTGGGTGTGGTAGCGCGTGCGTATAATCCCAGCTACTCAGGAGGCTGAGGCAGGAGAATCGCTTGAATGAGGGAGTCGGAGGTGGCAGTGAGCCAAGATCGTGCCACTGCACTTCAACCTGGGCAACAGAGCAAGACTCCATCTCAAAAAAAAAAAAAAGAAGGTTAAGGATTTGGTTGAGCATGAAGGAAGGAGAAAGTACTTCCTCAAAGAAAACTAATCAGCATTGTAATTTTTAGTAGAATTTTCACAACCACAAACTGAAATCAAAAACATCCCCATCCATGACAAGGCAGGGAGAGGTTAAAAAAAATACCCAATGTCAACACGTCGGTAGGTTTAAAGCGACAAGAATGGGTATGTGTCAAAACAGCCTGCATCCAATACCAAACTATACAATTTCACATATGTACCAAGGCCACCGCCTCAAGACTGCCTCAGAGCTTGACTCCCTAGGAGTTCGTATTGACATTATGATGTATGGGAATGGCAGTTTGGACCTATTCTTTGTAGGTAGCATGTGAGTTACTCCATGCTCAACATGCTTGGTTGACTTCACATATTGTTGCCATTTTGACTTTTGTTTAATTTCCATCAAATATTTCTAATACTAGAACCGTACCTTTCAAGAATTTATATTGAATTCATACTATTTTGTCTTAAATATAGAAAAATTATCTAATTTAAGAAATATGGCTATCTAAAGCAGCAAATGACTTTCGTATATATATTTTCATTTGCAGTAAACATATTTATGGAATACTACAGAAAGTTTCCCCCAGGTATACACTTTGATTTGCAAGTGCTAAATGACCTTCTAAATTCTTTACTCAAACGTTGTTTATTGAAAGAAGTATTTCAGATAGTGAACCTCAGCATAATGGTTAAAATACGGGTAAGTAGCCTGAAAATATATGTTATTTTAATGTTTTATGTTAATTTGTCTGTCATATTCATTGTTTGAATTTAGCAGTTGAATTTCTGTATTTGTTGAATACTTCCTAGAGACTGCCTGTGTTTTTCAACATAAATGAAGTTGAGAAATTTAATTTGTACTGAAAGATCTGAAAATGAGTGTAATTTTTTTGTTTTATCTAGCCTTCGCTGCAAATATTACTAAACATATTTGAGCATGTGGCAACTATGAAATTAAGGAATGCTGTACCTGCTTTAACTGATATATTTTGCAAGGTATGATTTTATTTTCTCTCTTTTATTCTCTGATGGCGAGTAACCAAGAGAATAATTGTTTCCATGTATACCCTTGAGCTGCCTTTTATTCACACTCTGGATGCCAAAGAATTCTATTTCCGGAAGTATTCCTTTTCTCTTGAAATAGGTTTTTGAAAAAAGACTCCAGTGGCTGTTAAATCTTCCCCTTAAATAGTTTCAAGCACTCAGGTGATTGCTTTTTGATGTATGAATTGTCTTTGTCTCTACTCCATAAGTATGATTAAATAAAATTTTCTTTCTCTAAAAGAATTGAGATCATTTACAACATAAATTTTAAAAAAACAAACCAAAAAAGACTCACAGAAATGTAAAATTCAGCTTTTGTTAAATACTTCCTAATATTTGAGACTACTCAGTCATCTACTTCAGAATAGGCCTGATAGGAAAACTGCCAGTTTTCTTTCAGAAGCAACATTGGAAGAACTCTAGCAGACAAACAGATATTTGAGTGAACACCTCAGGTTTCACGTTACAAAAGTTAACAATTGCGTGTCTAGAAATTTCTTGAATCAAAAGTTACTGATAACCCATAGTGGTTGTAGAAAATCTCAGTAAGGATCCCAAAAATTGTCTGATACTTAATAACTTGGCTTTCTGCAAAATGTAGCCCAGTGACTGTCCAAATAAAATTATCCTTAGTGGAGAATATCTAACAAAGACAATAATTTTCATTTTTGCATGGCTAATACGGAGCCATCCATTCTGGAAGTTGTTTAAAACCAGTACCAATTTTCCCTCTTAAGACTATTTCAGGTTCAGTGATAACCCATAATATCATCATGGAGAAATACGCTTTTCCTCCTCTTTATTCTAGCAGTGTACCATACTTCATGTATTTAACATAAATATCACTGAGAAAAGATCATTAACATCCTATTTTTATACTGCCTTAAATTGTTACCTAGTCTATTACAAAACAATTATATTTACCCTGGTTTTTAAGCAGTATTAAAGGGCAGAGTTTTTAAAGCATGTCAGTTACCAGATAACTGATTTGTTCTCTTGGAGGTTTATTTATAGTTGGCCTTATCTATTTAGTCAAAAATCACTGCAAGGTCAGTGAATACCGTTAGACCACCAATGGTCCTTTCAAATGTTATAGAGCATAACAGTGAAAAAGTCATGATGCCCACTCCTTTACTTTATAATGTTTGGAAAACTATTTGTTAAGGTAATGGATTGGTGGGTTTAGGAGAGGAGCTGTTTCCTTTTTAAAATAAAATTAAACATGCTTGAATCCAGAGGAGCTAATAGAGCTTAAGGATTAGAGCCTAATCTTTAGAGTAGGCTTCAAACAGTCATTTTTACAGAATTTTTCACCAAAACTATTTTTAGTTTAAGTTGTTTAATCACATGGCTTAGGGTAGTATTTCTAGGACCCATTCAAAGGGGGCCTAGTACCACGAAATTTGTGACAATTTTCCTTGGAGTTCAAAGTGGGGGAAAATCTCTCAGCAGCTTATTACTATTATCTTTCACAAAAAGAAATTCCGTCTCAAAATATATAATTGTAAGTTCTAACAGCTAAATTACAACATTTCACATTATACCTTGGAACAGGTAGCTTTTCCACTTTCCCCTGGTATTGTTTTGTTATCCTACCCCAAATTCTTATTTCCTAGTCCTCCCTTCAGATCTATACTGGAGACATAAAGCATACATTCTCCCAAATATTCAAAAAATATTTTGATACTTCAGTAATTTTTTAAAGGGGGAATTTTTCTGAAAACCAGAATAGAACCACAGAAAAATCTCAGCAAAAATACTGCTCACAGAATTTCAAACACCACTCAGTTGAGTTATTCTTAACTCTCTAAACCCTTGTCCAGGGTTGTATTGAAGGACCTAGTCATAATACCTTTGAATCAAGGTCAAGAGTATCATTTGAGCTGGGGCAACTAATAAAACTGCCAGCTCTCAACCTTATACCTTCCCACTTTTCTAGGATAATGTCATGCAGAAGAGCTGTCAGAGAAGGCCTGCCTCTCATTCATCCATTCTCACACTAGAAGTATCCAGATATTCCCCTGTTGGCCCTCTTCATTAGAGCTGAGGCTCATGAAGAAGACAGGAAATGGGTCATATGTGAATAATGGATAAAACCTTTGAGTTGATTTTTTTAAATTAAGTGCTATATTACATGTGGGCAGTTAGTCAACCTGAGTTATTAATTTATCAAGGAATCACTGATTCTTCTCTGGCCATGGCTCTGTGTGACGCACAGGAACAGTACTTCTCAGGAAGTTTACGATCAGGGATAAGGTATGAACACCAGTCCTAGACTAGAAGATAGACTGAGTACCAAATAAGAGGTATAAATGATAAAGTGGTTGAGGTAGCTTAAGAGAACAGGAAGAAAATTCGAAAACTCAGTATTTTCCTTTTTGCTTTAAATTCTTAAAGTAGGATATCCTTTTGTGGTTCTGTGCCTCACATTTTTTAAATGAGTTTTATTCCACTTGTTTCCATGTTCACTTCTTCCATCAGTGTCTAGGTTGTTTCACATACATTCCACACATGGCTCCTCAATTCTGTCACATTTTTATAAGAATAACCACCCTTTTCTCTTCTACAGCTTGTTGAAGCTGGGATGGTGCTTGACCCAGAGCACTTTAACTATATTGTTAAGCTCTTATACCAAGTACAAGCTTCCAAACAAGAAATAACTGCAGTTCTGGAAATGAAATCCAGGTGAGAAAAATCATTATTATTTAAGCCAAAACATATGTGTCTTGGTGGGGACTTATAAAAGCTGAAGGCAAAGCCCTAATAACTGTTTGCATGCTCAAACATTTAGGTAGTTATCCGTCGTAAAACCTTGTCCCATTTCTTGGCTATATCCTACGCTAGTCAGGCTGCCTCTGGCCAGCCTCACCTCATTTTTCTTAGTACTTCATTTCCTCTCAATGTTCTGCTCATCAAGTATAAAAAGAGTGTCTTTTATCTTCTGTTTCACCACTTAATTACACTTAATGTATTTTCTCATATCTGTACAAATTACATCCATCATTTTTTCTCTTTGACTCACTTTTTGTTGTTAGCTTAATAAAATACTTTGGTGCCCCTCGTTTATTTACTTTCCCTATTCAGCTTATGGGCCTCCAAAGACCTTTAAAAAAAAATGCTTTCACAGTTGTACAGGTAGTACCAAAATACACGACTTTAAAAAAATTATTAAAGTATAACATACATAAAAAATATGTAAATTATGTATTTAAATGGCTTATAACTTTTTTAATGTATAGATTTTATAGAGAGCAAATTAACCACTGAGATCCTTCAGAATGCCCAGAAATCTCCAATATGGAGCTTCCATCACTATTTTTATCTCATTTCTCATTACCCTCTAATGCAGAGGTTCCCAGACTTTCTTGTTTCTGTGTCCATAGGCCAAAAGAAAGATCTTAACAGTCCCATTTATTAGTTAGGTCCAAACAATTAATAGTAGTAATTGTTCAGTGTCTGACAGATGTCAGCCTGAAAATTTAAAATGACCTGTGTTGTCCTGGTGAGTTTGCCATTGTGCCCTAGATGCCTTGGTGCAGTTAAAAGAATTGCAGCTCTAAGTAGTACTACTTCCCTTCAATCACTAGCATTGAAATTAATTTGAGTTTTCCAAGTTTTATGATTTTTTAAGTTAATTACTGATAAATAACAATATTCATGTTTTCCATGAAAATTGTAACACTGTATAGACTAAATAGATTTTTGGGACTACCTAGGAAACAAATTTTTGTAAGAAAAGTATAATTCATCCAGCATATAGTCCTGGAGTCTAATTTGTGTTTAAGTAGGGTGCGTTGATGTTGTCTTCCAAACATTGAGTTCATTATTTCCCAGAGTGATATGTGAAAAACTTTTCCCATTTTGGGCAGTGGTAGCTATGGCAGAGAGCTCACATGACTAGCAGATGTTAATCTCCCACCAAATTCAGTAGCAGTTGGCACAGAGAAAAAGCATATGCCTCAAGGGTCAAGAGAATAGCAGTATCTTGTGCCCTGAACAGCTACTGAACTTCACCCTTCACGCAATGATTGACAGCAGACCTTGTTAGTATATAGGAAGACCCCGGAACAAACCAGCTTTTCGCATTTTTTTTATTGATACATAATAGTTGTATGTATTTACGGAGTACATGAGTTTTAATGATATGTGTATACAATGTATAACGATCAAATCAGGGTAACTGGGATATTCATCATTTCAGACGTTTATCATTTCTTTGTATTAGGGACCTTCCAGATCTTCTCTTTTGGCTGTTTGAAATATACTGTACATTCCTGTTAACTATAGTTGCTCTACTGTGCTTTCAAACACAAGCAACACAATCATGAATATTCTTAGTCTATTTTACAGTATATAACTTTGAAAATTGCGTCTATACCCTCTGCCCCTTCCTTTGCTCCCACTTCAAAACCATTATAGTTATGTGCCCCATAATGATGTTTTGGTTAACGATGGACATAACACCGTATACCATGGTGGTCCCATAGAAATTGCATTAATGGAGCTGAAAAATTCCTGTCTCATAGTGACATCTTAGCTGTTGTAATGTCAGAGCACAATGCACTACTAGTATGTTTGTAGTGATACTCGTGTAAACAGACTTACTGCGCTGCGAGTCATATAAAAGTATAGCATATACAACTATGTATACTATATGATATTTGATAATGATAATAAATTTGTTACTGGTTTATGTGTTTACTGTACTTTATTATTATTTTATAGTGTACTCCTTCTACTTATATTTTTAAAAAGTTAAATGTGAAACAGACTCAGGCAGGTCCTCCGGAAGGTGTTCCAGAAGTAGGCATTATTATCATAGGAGGTGACACCTCTATACGTGTGATTGGCCCAAAGACCTTCCAGTGAGACAAGATGTGGAGGTGGAAGACAGTGATATTGATGATTATTATTCTCTGTAGGCCTAGGCTAATGTGTGTATTTCTGTCTTCATTTTTAACAAAACAGTTTACAAAGTAAAAAAGATAAAAATAAAAATTTTAAAAAATAGAATAAAGCTTATAGAATAAGGTTATAGAGAACATGTTTTTGTACAGATATACAGTGTGTTTATGTTTTAAGCTGGGTGTTATTACAAAAGTCAAAAAGTTTAAAAACAATTTGTAAAGTTACAATAAGTTAAGGTTAATATTGAAGAAAGAAAAACTGTTTACTAAATTGAGTGTAACCTAAGTATATAGTGTTTGTAAAGTCTACAGTTTGTGTTACAGTTGCCTGCAGTATTCAGTAGAGTAACATGCTGTACAGGTTGGTAGCCTAGGAACAATCGGCTATACCATATAGCCTAAGTGAATAGTGGGCTGTACCAGCTAGGTATTTCTAAGTACACCCTTATGATGTTCACACAAAGGTGAAATCACCTAAAGACACATTGCTGAGATATCCCTAGCCAGGTGCAGTGGCTCACACCTGTAATCCCAGAACTTTGGGAGGCCGAGGCAGATGGATCACCTGAGGTGGTGAGTTCAAGACCAGCCTGGCCAACATGGTGAAACCTCATCTCTACAAAAAATACAAAAATTAGCCTGGCTGACAATGGTGAAACCACGTCTATACAAAAAATACAAAAATTTTCTTGTAATCCCAGCTACTGAGGAGGCTGAGGTGGGATAATCGCTTGAACCCGGAAGGTAGAGGTTGCGGTGAGCCAAGATTGTGCCACCGCACTCCAGCCAGGGTGACAGAGCAAGACTGTCTCAAAAAAAAAAATGTCCTCTGTCTCAAAAAAAAAAAAATGTCCCCATCGAATGATGCATGACTGTATATAGTATTCTTTAAGAGGTGCTAACATTGGTGACTTATTTGATGAAGGAGAGTGTTTTGAGAGAGTGGGATAATAACTGGGTAGTTAAGGAGTTTAGATCATGATTGAGCATGTGGACCCAGCCTCAAAGCAAAAGAAAAAAAATAGTATATGTATTTTATATTTGAATGTTTTTGACTCTTTGAAATAATCACCCTTTTCTGCACTAGGCAAATAATTTTTTTTTTCTTTGAAACAGTATCTCCCTCTGTCACCCAGGCTGGAGTACAGTGGTTCAGTCATGGCTCATGGCTCACTGTAGCCTCAACCTCTCGTGTTCAAGCAGTTCTCCTACCTTAGCCTCCCAACACTCTGGGACTACAGGCACGTGCCACCATGCCCTGGCTAATTTTTTTTGTATTTTTTGCAGAGGCAGGATTTCAATATGTTTCACAGTCTGATCTTGAACTCCTGGGCTCAAGTGATCTGCCTGCTTTGGCATTCCAAAGTAGGCAAATGAATTTTAATTCACATTTATATTTTGATTTTGATCTAGGCTGCTAGAAAGAATTTTGACCTTTATATTCAGGACATTAGTGAGAATTTTATATGTGCCTATAACCTAGGAAATTTCTTAACATTCAGTGATTATTTTAAAACATTTACATTTACGTATTGAAAGTAAGTATTGAAATTAAGTCTGCAACTTTATTATTTACTTTTTGTTTATCTCCTGTTTCCCTTTTTTTTTATTTTCTTGTGAGGATTACTTGAACATTTTTAAGAATTCCATTCTGATTATCTATAGTTTTTGAGTGTCTCTCTTTGTATGTTTTTTTTAGTTGTTGCTCTAGTGCAGCAATCCCAATTCTACAGATGTACCCTGAAAATATACCTCTATCAATACAAAAATATGCACACTCGAGGTTATTCATTGCAGCATTGTTTATACTTGCAAAATATTAGGGACAATCTAAATACCAATACAGGAGATGAATAATATAGTATATCCACACAATGAAGTACTTTGCAGCCATAAAAAAAATGAAGAATTTCTCTGTGAATTTATTTAGAGTGATATCCAAGATACACTGTTTGTGTAAATGTTCTAAATACAATAACTAAAGGATTGCAGTTGGCAGAGTATACATAAAAATATGGCTATATGCCCTTTACAAGAAATTAACTTCGATTATAAGGATATAGGTAGTTGAAACAATATACATCCAAACATTAGTTTTAAAAGGAGAATGAGTAATTAATAACAAATAAAATAGACTTCAGAGCAAAGAAAACTACAGGGACAAAGAGGGACACTACATAATGATAAGATGATCAATATGCCAAGAAGACAGAGCAATTATGAAAGTATTTGCACCAAAAAATAGCTTCAGAATACATGAAACAAAATTATAGAATTGAAAAGAGAAATGGACAAATCTATAATTATAGTTGGGGACTTCAATATCCCTCTCTCAATAATTGATAGAAACACTAGGAAATCAACAAGGGTATAGAACTAAACACCACCATCAGTCAACAGGATTTAATACACATTTATAGAACACTGTACCCCAAAACAGCAAGAATACATATTCTTTTCAAGCACCTATGGAACATTCACCAAGATAGACCATATCCTGGATCATAAACCTCAAAAAATTTAAAGGAATTAAAACTGTACAGAGTACATTATTTGAACATATAATGGCATCAAACTGGAAATCAACAATGGAGGTATAATAGGAAAATCTCTAAACACTTGGAAATTAACGCATTTCTAGATAATCCATGTGTGAAGAGAAAGTTTCAAAAGAAAACTAAGTGAACTGTTAGAACTGAATAAAAATGAAAATATATCACAACTTAGGGACACAGTTAAAGCATTCCTGAGAGGAAAATCTTACACAATATTCTAAGCTCCCATCTCATGAAACAAGGAAAAATAAAAGCAGAATAAACTCAAAGCAAGCATCAGAAAGGCAATAAAGGTAAGAATATGAATCCATGAAGCTGAAAACAAAAATCAATGAAACAAAAAGCTGTTTCTTTGAAAAGATCAATAAAATTGATAACCCTCTAGCAAGATCAAAAAAACAGACATGAATTACCAATACCAGAAATGAGACCAGGGTTATCAGTACGGTGACTGCAGCCATTAAAATGATCATAAGGGATTGCCTTGAACAACTTGACATAAACTCAGCATCATAGATGAAATGGAGCAAGTCCTTAAAAACCACAAGAAACCAAAATTGGTGCAATATGAACTAGATCATCTAAATAGTCTTATAACTATGGAAGAAATTTAATCCATCATTTAAAAGCTTCCCAAAAAGACATCTCAAGGACCAGATAATTTAATTGGACAATTCCACCAGTCATTTAAAGAAGAATCAGCCTGGATTTACACAATCTCTTACAGAAATATAAAGGAGGGAACATTTACCAGTATATTTTGTTGCCAGTGTTACCCAGATACCAAAACTAGACACAGAGAGTACCACAAAAGAAGAGAAAATTACAGCAGGCCGCAGTGGCTCACACCCGTAAACCCAGCACTTTGGGAGGCCAAGGCAGGTGGATCACCTGAGGTCAGGAGTTTGAAACCAGCCTGACCAACATGGTGAAACCACATCTCTATTAAAAATACAAAATTAGCCATGCATGGTAGCACATGCCTGTAATCCCAGCTACTTAGGCTAAGGCAGGAGAATCACTTGAACCCGGGAGGCAGAGGTTGCAGTGAGCCGAGATCACACCATTGCACTCCAGCCTGGGCAACAAAAGAAAAGTCTACCTCAAAAAAAAAAAAAATTACAAATGAGTATTATCTCTTCTGAGCTTTGATGCATAAATTCTCAGTAAAATACTACCATATTGAATCCAGGAATTTATAAAAAGAATTATACACATGACCAAATAGGGTTTATTCCTATTTGCAAAATGCAAAATGGTTCAGTATTTGAAAATTAATGTAATATATCTACAGCATAAGAAGAAAAACCACATGATTTTTCAGTTAATACAGATAAGCATTTGACAAAATTCAATATCCATGCATGATTTTTAAAACTCAGCAAATTATGAATAAAGGAAAAAGTTCTTTAACTTCACAAAGAGTATCTGTAAGAAACCTACAGCAAATATATATTTAGATGAAAGACTGGTTTCTTCCTCCTAAGATTGGGAACATGGGAAGGATGTTCACTGGTACCACTCTTATTCAACATACTATGATAAATCTTAGCCAGTGTAAGGCAAGAAATGGAAATAGCTAGCATACAGATTGGAAATGAAGAAATAAAACTATCCATCTTTGCAGATGGCACTTTCTACATATATGCCAAGGAGTGTACCAAAAAGAGAAAACCATCCTAGAACTAATGAGTGAAGTAAGGTTGCAGCATAAAAATCAACACAAAAATCAGCCGTATTTCTATATACTGAAAACAAACTGGGGAAAACAAAATTTAAAACAATATCATCTACAGTGTCTAAAAAAAAAATTAGGTAGAAATCTGACTGAACACATGCTAAACTTGTATGTTGGAAGTTACAAAATGCTGATGAAAGAAATTGAAAGATTAAATAAATGGAGAGGCATATTATGTTCATGGATTGGGAGACTCAACATAATAAAGGTGTCAGTTCCCCAAAATTTCATTCATTGGTTTAACTCAATTTCTATCAGAATCCCTTCAGCAAGATTTTTCTGTAGGTGTAAAAAGGTTTATTTTAAAATATATGTGCAAAGATAAAAGAACTAGAATAGCTAAGACAACTTTTAGAAAAGAATAGGCTGGATGCAGTGGCTCACACCTGTAATCACAACACTTTGGGAGAGCGAGGCAGGCAGATTACTGAAGCCCAGGAATTCAAGACCAGCCTGGACAATGTGGCAAAACCCCATCTCTACAAAAAATTATAAAAAATTAGCTGGCCATGGTGGCAAACACCTGTAGTTCCAGCTACTTGGGAGGCTGAGGTGGGAGGATCACTTGAGCCCCAGAGATAGAGGCGGCAGTGAGCTGTGATTGCACCACTGCACTCCAGCCTGGATGGCAGATTGAGACCCTGTCTCAAAAAAAAAAAAAAAAAAATAGGATAAAGTAAAAGGATTCACTCTACTTAATGTTAAGACTTACTAACAGTAATCAAGTAATTAAGACACTGTTATTGGATGAAAGGAGAAACACATAGATCAAAGGAAAAGAGGGAATCCAGAAATAAACAACACTACTATATGTTCAATTGATTTTATAAGGTACAAAAGCAATTCTATGGAAGAAAGCTAGTTTTTAAACAAATGATGCAGAAACAAACCTCCATAGTAAAAAAACAAAAAAACTGACCCAGATATAACACTTACACAAAAATTAATTCAAAATGAATCATGAATTTAAACATAAAACTATAAAACTTTTAGGAAAAGATAGGGGAAAATTTGGAGACCTAGGACTAAATGAAGAAGGCCAAGAGATGACACTAAAAGCAACCTATGAAATAAAGTGTTGATAAGCCACAGACTAGGGAAAAATATTTGTAAACAATATTTTCACAAGATATGTTGTATCTAGAATATATATGCATGTATGTATATACACACACAATTCTAGATACAACATATATGTGAATATATACACACACACACACACACACACACATTTTTTCAAAATGGAGTCTTGCTCTGTCACCCAAGCTAGAGTGCAGTGGCACAGTCTCAGCTCACTGCATCCTCCACCTCCTGGGTTCAAGCAATTTTTCGCAGTCTCCTGAGTAGCTAGGCTTACAGATGCACACCACCACGCCTGGCTAATTTTTGTATTTTTAATAGAGACGGAGTTTTACCATGTTGGCCAGGCTGGTCTCGAACTTCTGACCTCATGATCCGCCAGCCTCAGCCTCCCAAAGTCCTGGGATTACAGGCATGGGCCACTGTGAATATATTTTAAAATATATTCTCGTGCCCAGCCGAGAATATATTTTTAAAGTCTCAAAATTCAATAGTAAACAAAAAAATGATACTATTAGAAAATGGGGGCCAGCCACGGTGGCTTACATCTGTAATCCCAGCACTTAGGGAGGCCGAGGTGGGCAGATCACTTGAGGTCAGGAGTTTGAAAGCAGCCTGGCCAACATGGTGAAACCCCGACTCTACTAAAAATAGAAAAATTAGGTGTGGTGGCGCACACCTCTAGTCCTAGCTACATGAGAGGCTGAGGCAGGAGAATCACTTGAACACAGGAGGTGGAGGTTGCGGTGAACCAAGATTGTGCCACTGCATTCCAGCCTGAGTGACAGAGCGAGAATGTCTCCAAAAAAAAGAAAACGGGCTAAAGACATAAACATATTTCACCAATGAGGATATGCAGATGGCAGCTAAGCACATGAAAATAAGTTCAACATTGTTAGCCATAAGAGAAATGTAGAATAAAACCATATGAGATATCACCACATACCTATCAGAATGACAGAATTTTTTTTTTAATGATGTTAACACCAAATGCTGGGGAGGTTATGGATAAACTGGATCATATGCTGTTGGTGAGAATATAAAATGATACAGCCACTCCAAAAAGCAGTTCAACAGTTTCTCTACAAACTAAACATTCACATACCAAAAACAGCTATTGAACTCCTGGGCGTTTATCCTAGAGAAATGAAAACTTATGATCACATCAAAACTTATATATAAATGTTCTTAGCAGCTTTAAATTGTAATAATCAGAAACTGGAAAGATATTCATATATCCTTCAACAGGTGAATGAATAGTTATAGTTAAACCATGGTACATACCATGGAATACTATTCAGGAAAAAGAGGGAGAAACTATTGAAATGTGCAACAGATTATATTGATCTCAAGGGAATTATGTTGAATTTTAAAAGCTAATCTCAAAAGGCTACATGCTGCACAATGCATACATTTCATTTATGTAATATCCCCAAAATGACAAAACTAAGAAGTGGAGAATTGATTAGTGGTTGCCAGGGGACAGGGACAGTGGAGAGGGGATAAATATAAAAGGGTAGCATGAGAAAATTCCTTTGTGGAAATGGAACAGTTGTGGTTACATACACGCACACACAAATATATGTAAAAATTGGCAAAAACTGAATAAGGTCTGTAGTAAACAATATTGTACCAATGTCAGTTTCCTGGTAGTATATAAGATGTCACTATTAGAAAAAGCTGGGTGAAGAGTACACAGGACTTTATGTACTATTTTTGGAAATTCCTGTGAGCTTATTTAAAAATCAACAATTTTTAAAGATAAGTTTTTAACTTTTAAAGATAAGTATATATAACTTTTGTTAGGTATTGCCAGATTTCCTTCCAGAACAGTTGTACCCATTTGTGTTCCCATCAGAAATATGAGACTGCCTATTTCAGCACAGCTTTCTAACATAATGTGTTATAATACTTTTTAATGTTTGCTAATCTATTAGGTGACAAATGGTCTTTTAGTTTACATTTCTCTCATGAATGAATTTGAACATTTTCTGTTCATATATTTGAGGATTATTTTTACATGTTTTGTATGAACTGTTCACTCTTTTTCCCCTTTTTCTATTAGGTTTTTGTTCTTCGGTCCTTAAACTTTTAGAGTTCTTAATATATTACAGGTATTAGGCTTTTGTAGTATATATTGCAATTTTTCTTCCAGTTTGTCAGTTGTCTTTTGACCTTCTGGTGTTTTTTACCATGCAAAAGGTTTCATTTTTATGCAATCTTATATTTCAATCTTTTTTCTCAGTTTTGAGTCAAGGTTATGTTTTATCGTATGTGAATTTGGTGTCATGATTTCTCTACACGAATGTTTTAGGCAAATTGGCACGTTTTCCTCTACTATTTGTATGATTTCATTTTTACAGTTAGGTTTTTAATCTACGTGGAGTTTTTTCTCTTAGGTATGTTGTATGATATGGATCCAGTTATAGCTTTTTCTAATGATTATCCACCTTTCCCAACAACATGTATTAAAGTGTCCATCTTTACCTCCAGTTATTTGAGATGCCACCTTTATCATATTATAAATTCCATATATGATGGTGTCTGTTTCTCGGCTTTGTATTTTATTCCACTGGACTGTTTGCCTACTCCTGCACTGGAACCCCACTGTAGTAACTATAGAAACTTTAATAGTATATTTTAATATTTGGTAGGGATAATTCTTTTTCATAGTTTTTCAGTGTTTTCCTGGATCTTCTTGCATGTACGCTTTTCCATATATTTAGTGTCAACTTCCTAACTCCACGTAGTGGTAATGTGTCTTTCAGGAGTGTTTTATAATTTTCCTTGTATAAGTACTTAATATTTTGGGTGCTATTGTAAATGAGGTTTTATGTATCATTATGTATTGTTTTTTGTATTTATAAAAGCTATTGTTTTTTGTTTGACTGTTGATTGATTGAGGCAGGATCTTGCTCTGTTTCCCAGGCTGGAATGCAGTGGCGCAGTTACGGCTCACTGCAGCCCAGACCTCCTGGGCTCAGGTAATCCTCGCACCTCAGTTTCCCAGGTAACTGGTACTACAGGTGCATGCCACCATGCCCGGCTAATTTTTGCAGAGGTAGGATTCACCATATTGACCAGGCTGGTCTCAAACTACTGGGCTCAAGGGATCAGTCTTGATCAGCTCAAGGCTGCCCACCTCAGCCTTCCAGAGTGCTGAGATTTCTGGTGTGAGCCGCCTCACACAGCCTGTCTATCTAGTTTAAATATCAGTTATACTTGCTTTGTAAAAGGAGTTAGAACATTGTTTTTCATTTTTTTTCTTAATCCCAAATGTGATTGTTTGTTCTTCCTTCATTTTTTTTTTTTTTAGAAAAAGAGAGGAAAGAAAGTGAGAGTGAAAGAAAGAAAAAAAAAAGAATGTAAGAGAGAAAGAAAGAAGAAGAGAAAGAGGGAGAACGGGATTCTTGTTCTATTGCCCAGGCTAGAATGCAGTCTAAAAATGGGTATTAGAAACCTCTTTTATGCCAATAATTGTGCTTAACAATGGAGACAGGAAGGAATGAGAGATGAAAATAACAAGCAGCCAACCAATATTTTATTTAAACCTGTGAAATGCTATGCAATTGCTGAGGAGTGATTTA
>CAUYLG010059480.1:0-67201 GCA_963573385.1 Cacajao melanocephalus | reverse complement strand
GACTTTTGACATTCTGATTGTTACTTAAGCGGTTAACAAAAGTCAAAATAAGCATTTGTTTACACATTGTCTGGGTAGGGTGGAAATTACAAGTCGCAGGGGCCAAGATGGCCTGGGTTTGGACTGCTTGCATGTCACATTACGGATTACAGAGAATAGATTAAACAGAAAGCCAATGTAGGTTTGAGGGATGCAGTTTTATGGGGCCTTTATCATGTCACACAGGCAACTAACTGTTCAAAGTGTGTTCAAATAAGGCACATGTCAAGCTATAACCAATCTAGCTATTCCTGTACCTCACTTCTGTTTTCTATATGTCACTTTCCTTTTTCTGTCCATGTTATCTGACCATGTGGCTGCCCCAGTGTCAGTGTTGCTCTGTACCTATTCTGTTTCTGGGGCCTGCCAGATTCATGAATTGTTCTCTGTGCAATTAAACTCTACTAAGTTTAATTTTTCTAAAGTTTTTCTTTTAACAACTTGTGCAATCTATTTCTCATTGCTGCCAGACAATCCAGGATGTTAAGATCATTATATTGCAACATTTAGACATATTTAATCAGATGTATGTCTCTCCTGATATACAGCTAATCACCATAGACTAATGCAGGCCTCCTTACTTATGACGGCTCCTATTGTTACTCAAATTTGGCCAATCTCTGAAGTCTTAGATGCACACTGACTTTCAACAGCCCCCTCCATCGGACATAACACTCTAGAAACAGATGTTTCCAGCTCTGAGGGAAACAGATAATAGCTCTGTGGCCAACCACCAGTCATTGATCAATGATGCTTCCTCACCCCCTATCTGGATCAATAGGGCAGAAATGTGAAATGTGATATACAAAATGGCATCACTCTGGTTCAGAGCTATAAAATGGTGTCAGGAAGCCATTTTAAGAAGGACTTTCTGCATAACCTGCAACCCAACCAAAAGAAAAAAGAAACTTGCTTTAAACCTTTGAATTGGCCCAAATTGTAATGATCATGTTGGAAACACATGCTCAGCGTAGCCAAAAGAAACCTGCACTTAGAAAATTTCTCAGCAAGGCACTTTTACTTCTGCAGATGGGTGCTGCTTGCACTGGTAACAATCACAAGAGCACAGCCAACAAAGGAGGGAAGGAGTTTTTAAGCCTAAGGCAGTTCCTGTCTCTGTGTCCTTCCCCTATCAGCTGGAGTTGGACGCATAATCTAAGCTGATCCCAATTGACTAACACTAGGCACCCCTGCAATTTGGAGAAGTGGGGGAGGGAGAGGGTTGTTTACGGCTTAGGCAATGGTTAGAAAACTGAGTCATTGGTCAGGGAATTGAGTTTTTGAAGCGGAACTTAGCTGTCCCAACAATCATAAATGTAAATATCCTGGAAAACAGCTTAACTTCATCAGCGCAGCAACAACAAATCAACTATAGACACACATACTAAGCCAGCCACCTCCACCAATGAGAATTCTTTCAAAATAACTTGAGTAATCACTCTCAGCTTCCTTTTAAAAACCATTACTCCCGGCCGGGTGCGGTGGCTCACGCCTGTAATCCTAGCACTTTGGGAGGCCAAGGTGGGTGGATCACCTGAGGTCAGATATTCAAGACCAGCCTGGCCATCATGGTGAAACCCCATCTTTATTTAAAAAAAAAAAAAAAAAAACCATTACTCCCTTCCCTCTCTTCAGAACAGTTTGGCTTGGAGCTGAATCTGTGTCTCCCAAATTGCAATTCCAAAGACCCCAACAAATGCCTGGCTTCACTGTTTTGCATTCTGGTCTTTCACCTCACCTTGGTTGACAAGACTAAACCAAAATGGAGTCACTCATGCTGAAGTTCCTCTCCTGTCTACCAAGCCAAAACTAAGCTGTTTATCAGACCTTCCAAGAAATAAGGAGAGTGATCATAGCCAAATCCCCAAACAAGCCAGTTTTGGGGGATTTTGCTGTTGTTATTGTTGTTTTGAGACAGGGTCTTGCTTTGTCACCCAGGCTAGGGTGCAGCAGTACAGTCTCAGCTCACTGAATCTTCAGCTTCCTGGGTTCAAGCGATCCTCCTGCTTCAGCCTGCTGAGTAGCTGGAACTATAGGTGCACACCCCCACGCCTGGCTGATTCTTTAAATTGTTTTGGACATGGGGTCTTACTATATTGCCCAGCCTGGTTGCCAACTCCTACACTCAAGTGATCCACCTCAGCCTCCCAAAGTGCTCGGATTATACGTGTGAGCTGCCTCTCCTAACAAACCAGTTTTAAGTTGCATGATAAGGAAGTCTCCTCTGCTTTAACTTTTACAAGAAAAGTAACTTTGAAACAACCAACATGCTTTTTGTCTGTTTCTGCTTTCCTCAGTTCTTTTCTGCCTGTAAAAGCAGCCTCCTCTACTCAGCTCACTGGAGCATTCATTTTATTTTATGGAATGAGGTGTTGCCTGATTCTAGCTAGAATCACAAGTCAAAGCCATTTAAGGTCTTTAAATTCATTGTAATTTTGTCTTTTGACAATATATTACATTTTATTTTATGTAAATTACGTAATGAGATAAGAGCAGAAAAAAATTATGCACATAAACTCTGCTCTGGTTACAGCCTCAAAGCTCTATTTCACTGGCACCTTGATTCTCTTACTTCCAGACCTGGCCTGAATTCTAAATGCATAACACCATCTAAAGGCTATACAGGCCGTGTGTGGTGGCTCACATCTGTAATCCCAGTACTTTGGGTGGCTGAAGCAGGTAGATCACTTGAGGACAGGAATTCAAGACCAGCCTGGCCAGCATGGCAAAACCCTGTCTCTACTAAAAATACAAAAATTAGCCGGCTATGGTGGCAGGCACCTGCAGTCCCACCTACTCGGGAGACAGAGGCACAAGAATCATTTCCCCCTGGAGGCGGAGGTTGCAGTGAGCCAAGATCACACCACTGCACTCCAGCCACGGGGACAGAGCAAGACTCTGTCAAAAAAAAAAAAAAAAAAAGGGCTATAGAGACCTCACTCTTGCCTCCATTTCTAGCATCATCTAGCACCCGTCTCCTCCTCATTCTTTGTACATTTCTCTGTACATCAGTGAGACTTTTGGATCTCTGAAATCCCCAGACTGAGGCTTGTCTGAGGCCTCAAGGCCTCGATATATGCTGTTTCCCTGCCTGGAATGCTGCCCTCCTTAGGCCTCCCCTTCTTTTCCGTATGTCATACTTATCATTTAGGTTTCAACTAAAACATCACTTCCTCAGTGAAGTAATCCCTCACCTCCCAAACTATCCCAGAGGAGCTACAGGAAAGCACCTCTCAGGGTCTGAAATTCCCTGAAGCCAGCAGGGAACCATGGACTTTCCTTCTCAAAGAAAGCTGATGTCATTAATAGGCCGTAACCTTCGTAAATTGTTAAGAAAGACACACCCTTCTCAAAGATAAGAAGGAGAATGTGTAACATTGAAGATTCCCCATTATTAGCCAGGTGCAGTAGCTCACGCCTGTAATCCCAGCACTTTGAGAGGCTGAGGTGGGTGGATCATTAGAGGTCAGGAGTTCGAGACTAGCTTGGCCAACATGATGAAACCCCATTTCTACTAAAAATACAAAAATTAGCCAAGCATGGTGGCAGGCGCCTTGAGAATCACTTGAACCTGGGAGGCAGAGGTTGCAGTGAGCTGAGATTGCGCCATTGCACTCCAGCCTGGGCAACAAGAACGAGACGCCATCTAAAAAAAAAAAGAAAAGAAAGAAAAATCCCCATTATTTCTTCTTTTGGAAAGTGTCAGAAAAAAAGAAAAGCAGTACACGGTGGCATATATCTATAATCCCAGCACGTTGGGAGGTCGAGGTGGAAGGACTGCTTGAGCCCAGGAGTTTGACACCAACCTAGGCAATATTGCAAGACTCCGTCTCTACAAATAATTTTTTTTAATTAGCTGGGATAGCCAGGTGCAGTGGCTCATACCTGTAATCCCAGCAGCACTTTGGGAGGCTAAGGTGGGTGGGTCACTTGAGGACAGGAGTTTGACACCAGCCTGGCCAACATGATGAAACCCCGTCTTTACTAAAAATACAGAAATTAGCTGGGTGTGATGGGTGCACCTGTGGTTCCAGCTACTCGGGAGGCTGAGGCATGAGAATTGTTTGAACCCAGGAGGCAGAGGTTGCAGTGAGCCGAGGTAGCGCCACTGCACTCCAGCCTGGGTGACAGAGCAAGACTCTGTCTCTAAATAAATAAATTAATAAAATAAAAATTAGCTGGGTGTAGTGGTGTGCCCCCTTGATCCCAGCTATTCAGGAGAGTGAGGCAGGAGGATCATCTGAGCCCAGGAGGTCAACGCTGCCATGAACCACAATCACGTCACCATACTCCAGCCTGAATGACAGATTGAGACCCCCATCTCAAAACAAAGAGAGATAGAGAGAGAGATAGGGTCTGCTCATGTCGTTTTGTCCACTTTTTAATGAGGTTGTTTGTTTTTTGCTTGTAAATTTAAGTTCCTTATACATTCTGGATATTAGACCTTTGTGAGATTCCCAGTTTGCGAATACTTTCTCTCACTCTATAGGTTGTCTGTTTACTCTGTTGATAGTTTCTTTTCCTGTGCAGAAGCTTTTTGGTTTAATTAGGTCCCATCTGTCAATTTTTGTTTTCGTTGCGATTGCTTTTGGCATCTTCATCATGAAATCTTTGCCAGGTCTTATGTCCAGAATGGTATTTCCTGGTTATCTTCCAGGATTTTTATAGTTTTAAGGTTTTTTGTTTTTGGTTTGGTTTTGGTTTTTCTGTTTTTGAAATCCCAGCCTGGGCAACAGTCTTACTCTGTCACCTAGGCTAGAGTACAGTGATACGATCTTGGCTCTGAAAACTCCACCTCCCGGGTTCAAGCAATTCTTGTGCCTCAGCCACCAGGGTATCTGGGATTATAGGTGTGCACCACCATGCTTGGCTAATTTTTTTATTTTTAGTAGAGATGGGGTTTCACCATGTTGACCAAGCTGGTCTCAAACTCCTGGCCTCAAGTGATTGACCCACCTCGGCCTCCCAAAGTCCTGGGATTACAGGTGTGAGCCACTGCTCCTGGCCTTAGTTTTAGGTTTTACATTTAAGTCTTTAATCCATTTTGAATTGATTTTTGTATATTTTTGTATATATACAAAATGAAGGAGTCCAATTTCAATCTTCTGCATATGGCTAGCCAGTTACCCTAGCACCATTTATTGACTAGGAAGTCTTTTCTACATTGGTTGCTTTTGTCAGCTTTGCTGAACATCAGATGGTTGTAGGCATGTGGCATTATTTCTGGGCTCTCTATTCTCTTCCATTGGTTGGTATGTCTGTTTTTCTACCAGTATCATACTGTTTTGGTTTCTGTAGCCTTGTAATATAGTTTGAAGTCAGGTAACATGATGCCTCCAGCTTTATTCTTTTTTTCTTAGTATTGCCTTGGCTATTTAGGCTCTTTATACATGTGGCCAACAAGCATATAAAACAATGTTCAACGTCACTAATCATTAGAGAAATGCAAATCAAAACCACAATGACATACCATCTCACAACAGCCAGAATGGCTATTATTAAAAAGTCAAGAAATAACACATGCTGGCAAGGTTACAAAGTAAAGGAATGTTTAAACACTGCTGGTGAGATTATAAGTTTGTTCAGCCATTATGGAAAGCAGTGCAGTGATTCCTCAAAGAACTTGAAACAGAATTACCATTTGGCCGAACAATTTCATTCATTATTGGATATATGCCCAAAAGAATATTAATCACTCTACCATAAAGACACATACACATATATGTTCACAATAACAAAGACATGTAATCAGCCTAAATGCCCATGAATGGTAGCCTGGATAAACAAAATGTGGTACATATACAACATGGAATACTATGCAGTTATGAAAAAGAATGAGATCATGGACTTTGCAGCAACATGGATGGAGCTGGAGGCCATTAGCCTAAGCAAATGAATGCAGGAACAGAAAAAAAAATATCACATGTTCTCACTTATAAGTGAGAGCTAAACATCAAAAACACATGAAAACAAAGAGGGGAACAACAGACACTGGGGCCTGCTTGAGGGTTGAAGATGGGAGGAAGGAGAGGATCAGAAAAAATCCCAATAAAAACCCTCAAAAAACTGAGTATAGAAGGAACATGCCTCAACATAATAAAAGCCATCTATGACCGACCCATAGCTAGTATCATACTATATGGGGAAAAGCTGAAAGCCTTTTCTGTAAGATCAGTAACATAACAAGGTTGCCCACTTTCACCACGGTTACACAACATGGTACTAAAGGCCCTAGCTAGAGCAATCAGACAAGAGAAAGGAATAAAGGGCATCCAAATTGGAAAGGAAGAAGCCAAATTATTGTTATCTGCAGATGAGATGATCTTATATTTTAAGAAACCTAAACACCACCAAAAAACTGTTAGAACTGACTAACAAATTCAGTAAAGTTGCAGGATACAGAATCAACATACAAAAATCAGTAGTATTTCTATATACCAACAGTGAATACTTGGAAAAAGAAATCAAGAAAGTCATCCCATTTCAGTAGCTATAAATAAAATTAAATATCTAGGAATTAATTTAACCAAAGAAGTGAAAGGTCTCCATAATGAAAACTATAAAACACTGATGAAAGAAACTGAAGTTGTTACCCAAAAAAATGGAAAGATATTCCATGTTCATGGATTTAAAGAGTCAATACTATTAAAATGTCTATACTACCGAAAGCAATCTACAGATTCAATGCAATCCCTGTCAAAATACTAATGACATTCTTCACAGAAATAGGAACAACTTTTTTTTTTTTGAGACAGGTTCTCACTCTGCCATCCTCCCACCTCAGCTTCCTGAGTAGTTGGAACTACAGGCACATACCACCATACCTGGCTAATTTTTGTATTCTTTGTAGAGATGAGGTTTTGCCATGTTGCCCAGGCTAGTCTAGAGCTCCTGGCCTCAAGCAGTCTTCCAGCCTCGACCTCCCAAAGTGCTGGGATTTCAGGAGTGAGCCACTGTACCCAGCCAAAAATTCTCCTACCCTTAAGAAGCTCATAATGTATAGGAGGCCCACAGGTTAGTAAATCACCATATGATATAGAAGTGCCATAATAGAGTATAAAAGGGCTACTATAGACATAGTAGTTAAAATAGCAATGAAGTGCTTTTTACCACTACTAAAATCAACAAATATAAAAATAAAATAGTAGTAGTCAATCCCACCATGTTCCATCCTTACAGAATCCAAGTTTGCATGCCTCATCCATGCAATCAGGTGACTCAAGAGAGGCTGACTTCATTCTCAATTCCAAAAGCTGATTCCACACAAGCCAAAGGTCACATGACCTAAAAGTGACCCAAACAGACTTCAAATGAAACTTTATTCCATCATTAGGGAGGCATTCTCCCCGTCTTGTGCAGAACATAAATAAGGAAGCTGGCTGCCCCAGCTTGTGATCTGAGGGATCGCTGAGGACAGTGACAAACGGTGGAAAGCGGGAGGGAGATGTGAGATAACCACAGTAAAGTGGGCTAGAACCCAAATTATAGCCAAATTCCACCTCGACCCTGACCTACTTCTGAGATTTTTTGCAGCAGCGATTACCATACATTCCTTATTGTTTAAGACAATGTGAATTAACGGTTGTTACTGCACCCAAAAGTATCCTTACAGATCAAATAAAGGTATTGTAAAACTGTGTAATAAGATGGGGAAATGTTTATGCCTATACTACTGGTCCCTAAAAAATAAAATACAAGATAATATACATATAATGGCAATAGCAATATTAAAAAGTCTGAGAATAGTTACAAACATACTAACAATAATTGCATTTGATTCAAAGGTAACCTGTCTACCAAAAATAAAATAAATAAATAAATAAAACAATAATTGCATTTGGATAGATATACTCTCGAGGATGTTTTTCTGAGTCTCCCAATTTTCTGAAATCAATATATTTTACGACTATAATAAAAAATCATTTGCAGATGTTTTGGAAACCAACGAATGTGCGCCTAACTCTATCTAGAGAAGTTGGAATGGACCTTATGAGGAAGTGATGTGAGCTAAGGCCGTAACAAGTATCATTCGCTAGAGGAGAAAGAAAGAGGTAATTCCAGGTCACATTCACTTCCTTTGTTAGGTCTGGGTACATTAACTGCCATTATCCTTTGTTTCCTCATTTGCAAACTGGGGATATTACCTACTTCACAGAGATTTTGTTGGAATTTTAAATGATTATTATGATTATCATTTATGTTATTGTTATATCAAAGACAAAGAGTTGTGAAAGTACATGTCTGGCTCAGAGAGTTTTGAATATTTTGTATGTCTGAAGCATGGGACTCGCGGCCAGGATGGGACTGGAAACCTAGGCAGTAGCTAGGTCATGAAGATATTGTGTGAGAATGGAGATTCAAATAAGCTTGAAGCCCACTCTGTGTGGGAAAGTCAGATTCAGAGGTCACCTGAAACTATTTTCGGATTCCACCTCGGCTTACTGCGGTCACTTAGAAATGTTGCTTGGACTGATTCACACTGTCTCCAATACCAAGCTGAAAAGAGGCATGAAGGTAAATATCTCTTCCCCTGAGAAAACTGATTCGTAGTTTGCTGCAGGCTGTCATGGAGACAGACAGCTACGCACTTCTCAGAGCAATTGGGAGAGGCCATTCTGAATGCTGCCAAGTCCTGTGTTTTGTTCTGCAGAGTGAAGGAACTGGTACCTTTTGCCTGTGGAGTTTGCAGCATCTTTTCACTCCCCACCCTTTTGATAATCATGTTGCAATCTGAGGAACTGGTTTTTTTCTCCTATAGGCCTGTGTCTCCCTCTTTTTGAGACACAGACCTTTTTGAGAGTATAATGAAAGCTACAGACCATCTCCTGAAAAATAGATATATTCGTGTAATTCATCTACACCACTTTAGAGAGTTCCTTTGTCCCTATGTTTGCTAAACATCTCTTGACCATAAGTTAAGACCTCTCTTGGAGAAAGGATGCATCATTAAAGGGTTTTAAGAAAGGAAGCAGCCAATCACTGCAGTCGTGTGGTAGAAGAT
This sequence comes from Cacajao melanocephalus, assembly GCA_963573385.1. Lineage (NCBI taxonomy): Eukaryota > Metazoa > Chordata > Mammalia > Primates > Pitheciidae > Cacajao > Cacajao melanocephalus. The sequence continues at coordinate 58,161 of CAUYLG010059480.1, read as the reverse complement.
GAATTTGGAAGCAGACAGAATGAGGCCAAGACTAAAGGCAAGAATACCACCCATGAGGACACAGCAAAAGTCTGAAGGTCAAATTGACAAGAGTCTGAACTAAAGCAGCTTGAAAATGAGAGGTGACTACTGAAGAGAAAGTTTATACAGGTGTTTGTGATGGAGGGTGTGGAGGGTGGGAGAAGAGAGCCTGAGGGAGAGGATGGGGTTTGGGAATCCTCCTTTATCTTCACTTATCATGGTGGCAGCTGTGGACAGTAGAGTAAGCTCTAAGCCGCAGAACGTGTAGGTCTCTACCATGCCACCTCCCCACAAGTACGGCAACCACAAATTTCTAATCTGGTGAATGTGTATGATCAATAATGTTAAACAATGAAAATAACCACAGAATAAATTTATTAAAAGTTCTGGTCCTCTGGAAGTACCCTCCGTAATAAATCTCCTGTGTCAACTTTTTTATAAAAAAGCAAGACTAGGAACAATTTCTCAGAAAGTATCATTTTATATTACAACAGAAATCTATTCTTTTCGTAATGTTAGTTGAAGTAGCCACCTAGAAACAATCAATTTTAACAGAACATAGAGTACTTCTACAAAGAGATTTCCTTTTTTAACTTAATGACTCACCAGCAAAAACCTTTAGAATTGGAAGGCTCTGTACTTTGTGAGATTGCCAAAGTTAGTCACTGATTTATTCCCCTAAGTGTAATTTGAAAGAACCTGCTGTGTAAATCTGAATACTGTAAACCATGCACCATGAATCTTTTAAAATCTAGTTTTCCTATTAATGGTGCCTAAATGCTTAAGAGTAGAATCAAAAATTGGGAGGGGGAAGGGAGCCCTCTGGGACCTTTTCTGTGCTAAACTTTTGTGCTACAATTTCTACTGAACCTGCATTTGGAGGATCAGCATCAGATTCAGCAAGAATGGAAGCAGAGAACTGGATCCTTAGGCAGAAAGACCTAACTTTTCAACCACAATAAAGACTGATGTCTTTAGGTTGGGTAAATACTCCTGAAATTATTGAGTTTATCACAGAAAAGGGACCTGAAAAGTCATTCTTGAGTTAAATATATAATAACTATGAACTGTAATAAGTGTTCTAAAGGAAATGTGTATAGTACTGTGATCACGTCTTTTTTCCTGTGATAATGTCTACCAGTGGGATTGACTTGGTCTAGGAGTGTTAGAGTTTTCTTTTCTTTCTTTTTTTTTTTTTTTTCCAGACAGGGTCTGGCTCTGGCACCCAGGCTGGAGTGAAATCTACTCAGGCTGGATTTCAGCTTACTGCAGCCTCCAACTCCAGGGCTCAATCGATCCTCCCACCTCAGCCTCCTGAGTAGCTGAGATTGCCAGTGTATGCCACCATGCCTAGCTAGTTTTGTATGTTTTTTAGAGACAGGGTCTTGCCATGTTGTCCAGGTTGGTCTTGAACTCCCGGACTCAAGAGATCCTCCCGCCTTGACCTCCCAACGTGCTGGGATTACAGGTATGAGCCACTGGGCCCAGCCAGAAGTTTTCTTGAAGTGACTCTTTCCCTTATCTAATACTTCACAACAAACTACCCTAAAACATAATAGCTCAAAATAACCTTAAAGAAGATAGAAGCGATATAGAGAAGAACCACTTTATTTGCCTACAATTTTGTAATTCAGACTGGGCTCAGATGGTCAGTTTCTCTGGTCTTGTCAGTGGTCACTCAAGGCTGCATCCAGCTGGCACTTAGGCTAGGCCACAGCTGGGATTCTCTCATGTGATCTTTCCATTTGGTCTCTACAGCAGGATAAGCAGACCTTTGATATGTTGGCTCAAGCCTTCCAAGAGCACAAAAACAGAAGCTGCCAGCTTAGGCTTAGGCTTGGAACTGACACAGCATCATATCTGCTGAATTCCTCTGGTTAAAGCAGTCGAGGACCAACCCAGAGTCCAGAAGAGGGGACTGTCACACAAGGGCCTTAACACTGGAAGATGGAATTCATCCGGGGCCACCTTGTAACAAGCTATTAGAGTGACCTTAGGCAGCAATCTGGAAGATGAGTAAGAGTTAACTGGGCAAAGAGGGAGGAAGAATGTTCCAGGCACGGCAGTAGTATATGCAAAGCAGTTATGGCAGAGGAGCCCCATGTGTTTCTAAGCAACTGAAAGAAAGCCAAGTTCGCTGGAGCACAGAGATCAAGGGAACAGTGGCTACAGGCAGGAAGGGGCCAGACCATGTGGTGCCACTGCATTCTTTAGGAGACTTCCAGATCCAAGTGGTAGAATCCCAATGCAAACTGACTCAAGCAAAAATATAAACAAACCAAAAAAAGATAAACAAAAATAAAAAGAGAAAGAAAATTTATACACTTATGTTTCTGGACAGTCCAGGGCCCAGTTGGTTCACTTCAGGTATGACTGTGTTCAGGGCTTCAAATGACATCTCCAGGAATTTGTCTCCCTCCATCTCTCTCTCTCTTTTTTCTTTTCTTTTACTTGAGACGAAGTCTTATTCTGTTGCCCAGGCTGGAGTGTGGTGGCACAATCTCGGCTCACTGCAACCTCCGCCTCCTGGTTCAAGTGATTCTCCTACCTCAGCCTCCCGAGTAGCCAGGATGACAGATTCCCACCACCAAGCCCAGCTTATTTCTGTAATTTTTAGTAGAGACAGGGTTTTGCCATGTTGGCCGGGCTGGTCTCGAACTCCTGACCTCGGTAATCCACCCACCTCGGCCTCCCAAAGTGCTGGGATTACAGGCATGAGCCACTGCACCCGGCCTCTATTTTATATTTTGAAATTTTTTTTGAGACAGGGTCTCACTCTGTTTCCTAGGCTGGAGTAGAGTGGCATGATCATAGCTCACTGCAGCCTCTAACTCCTGGGCTCAAATGAGCCACCTCAGCCTCTTAAATAATTGGGACTACAGGCACGTGCCACCATACCAGGCTCATATTTTATTTTTTATAGAGACAGGGTCTCGCTATGCTGCTGCGCCTGGTTGCAACTCCTGAGCTCAAACAATCCTCCCACTTTGGCCTCCCAAAGCACTGGGATTACAGGCATTGAACCACCACACCCGGCAGTCTCACCTTTCTAAGATCCTTTAGTGATTCCCTGTGGTCCACAGGACCCTTCTTCTCCCATGGAGTCCATCACCATCCTGTCCTCGTCTCCCTTCCCACATTTGTCTTCCTCCCTTCTTCCCCTCACTTCCTCGCCCCAGTTACACCTGAAGGCTCGGTGTTCTTTCCAGCTTCTAGGCCTTTTAATATACTGTTTCCTTGGCCTGGCATGCCCTTCTTCAGTTTTCCTTTTATCAGTACAGAATAGTAATTGGGTCAGATCTTCATTCAAATCCTGACTCCTCTGCTTGCTAGCCAGGACGTCAGGCAAGTTACTTAACCTCTTGAGCTTTATTTTCCTCATCTGGAAATGGAGGTAATAACCATGACAATCTCTGACACTTAGTATAAAACTTGTTTCATTTTTGAGACAGGGTCTCACTCTGTTGCCCAGGCTGGAGTGCCGTGGCACCATCACAGTTCACTGCAGCCTCAGTCTCCCCAGGCTCAAGTGATCCTCCCACCTCAGCCTCCTGAGTAGCTGGGACTACAGGCATGTACCACCATGCCTGGCTAATTTTTGTACTTTTTTCAGAGACTGGATTTCGCCATGTTGCCCAGGGTGGTCTTGAACTCCTAGGCTCAAGGGATCCTCCTGCCTTGGCCTCCCAAAGTGCTGGGGTTACAGGCATGAGCCACCACGCCCTGCCTAGTGTAAAGATTGAATGAGAAAGCAAATGTAAAATCCTTAGTGAAATGTCTGGCACACAGCAAAAGCCCACTTAATGCCAGCTATTGCTGCATTCAAAATTCAAGAGTCATGTTAAGTCATTGCTCTCTTGGCTTCTATGGTTGGCTGAATGATGGCTCCCCAAAGGTGTCCACATCCTGATCCCTGGAGCCTGCTGACATGTTATTTTACATGGTAAAAGGACTTTGCAGATGTGATTAAGACTCGTAAGACAGGTGAGTAGCCAGGATTATCAAGGTGGGTCTGATATAATCATAAGGGGTCCTTGTAAAAGGCAGGCAGGAGGGGAGAGGAGGAGGTGATGTGATGATGGAAGCAGAGGTGGGAGTGATGCAGCCACGTGCCAAAGAATGCCAGTCACTTTTAGAAGCTAGGAGGAAGGATTCTCCTCTGGAGCCTTCAGAAGGAACTGGCTCTGTCAGTGCACTGATTTTAGCCCTTAAGACTCATTTCTAACTTCTGACCTCCAGAACTATAAGAGAATAAATTTGTATTGAATGAAGCCACAAAATTTGCAGTAATCTTTTACAGTAGTAAAAGAAATGAATATAACTTCCTAGAGATGGGTTGAGCCCATAGCATTTACATGCAGATAGACAATTTTTCATTCATTTTTCTCACCTGTTAGGTGTTTGTTTTTTTTCTTGGAGACGGAATCTGGCTCTGGCACGATCTTGGCTCACTGCAACCTCTGCTTCCTGGGTTCAAGCGATTCTTCTGCCTCAGCTTCCTAAGTAGCTGGGACTACAGGTATGCACCACCACACCTGACTAATTTTTGTGTTTTTAGTAGAGACGGGGTTTCACCCAATCTATTGGCCAGGCTGGTCTCAAACTCCTGACCTCGTGATTCGCCTGCCTTGGCCTCGCAAAGTGCTGGGATTACAGGCGTGAGCCACTGGACCCAGCCATGTTTAATTTTTAATTAATTAATTTTTTTTAGTACAGAATCATCTGCTCTTAAAATGTTTTAATTTTTTATTTAAAGAAAAAAATACATATTTTGAGGCAGGTCTTACTGTCACCCAGGCTGGAGTGCAGTGGCATAATCACAGCTCAATGCACCCGGTGAACAGCCAAGAGCTGCTACTTCTATTAATATTTGAAACCACCTTGACCTCTTGGGCTCAAAGGATCTTTCTGCCTCAGCCTCCTAAGTAGCTGGGACTATAGGCGTGTGCCACCACACCTGGTTAGTTTTTGTATTTTTTGCAGAGGCAAGGTCTAACCATGTTGCTCAGACTGGTTTCGAACTCAGGGCTCAAATGGTCCTCTCACCTCTGCTTCCCAAAATTCAGGGATTACAGATGTGAGCCACCATGCCCAGCCAGGCTGTTTAAAGAGCTGCTGCTCTTTTTTGTTTTTTTAACACCCCTCCTTTTTTTTTTTTTTTTTGAGATAGGGTCTCCCTCTAGACCCCAGGCTAGAGTGCGGTGGTATGATTTTGGCTCACTGCAACCTCTGCCTCCTGAGTTCAAGCAATTCTCCTGCCTCAGCCTCCTGAATAGCTGGGACTACAGGCACTGCCACCATGCCTGACTAATTTTTGTATTTTTTTTGTAGAGACAGGGTCTCGCTACGATACCCAGGCTGGTCTCGAATTCCTGAGCTCAAGTGATCCCCACACCTGGGCCTCCCAAAGCATTGGGATTACAGATATGAGCTACCACGCCCCACCAAGAGCTGCTGCTTTTTATTAATATTTGAAACCACCTTTTTTTTTTTTTTTCACGGATCATAGGAAACAATGAAACCACCTCCTAGTTCAACTTCCACGTACCTAGCACAATGCCTGGCACCTTCTCAAACTCCAAGAAATATTGGATGAAGGAAAGTTTATGATCTCAAGTGTGATTTCTGTTTGGATTCAGTTCATGTAAAAATGGAGGAACCAGCCATGAATTCTCAAATAAGTGTCAGTCTGTGGCAAGCACAGGTCTGGGAGAGGCATCAGGGGAAACCACTGAGAACGTGTCTGGAGATTATCCTAAAAGAAGTGCTGCCCGGCGCAGTGGTGCGTGCCTGTAGTCCCAGCTACTCGGGAGGCTGAGGTGGGAGGATCGCCTGAGCCCAGGAGTTCTGGGCTGTAGTGCGCTATGCTGATAGGGTATCCGCAATAAGTTCAGCATCAATATGGTGACCTCCCAGGAGCGGGGGACCACCAGGTTGCCTAAGGAGGGGTAAACTGGCCCAGGTCAGAAACGGAGCAGGTCAAAACTTCCGTGCTGATCAGTAGTGGGATCGTGCCTGTGAATAGCCACTGCACTCCAGCCTGGGCAACATAGCGAGACTCCGTCTCTTTAAAAAAAAAAAAAAAGAGAGAGAAGTGCCTATAATTGAAAGAGTGCCTGGCCTCAGAATATTGTGTATAATGAAAATTTTATAGGGTTCTGGTCTCTGCTTCTTGAAGATATAATGGAGCTAGAAAAGATCCAGGGGACACTAAAAATGACTAAGGGCAGAAGTAATCATGTAAAATTTTTAAAAAGCCATTGCAAAAAGTTCACCTTAAACTCATAAAGAACAGCATGATTTTCTCAAATCCTGAAAAAAATCAAAAAAGGCAACATTCCTTGAAGCCTGACCGTCCTTCCAACAAAAATAAAAGGAAGTAGTTCTATGTATAGCATGTGCTAAAACATAGAATCCATTACTCCAAGAGGCGGTGGCTACAGGAAGTAAACACTACCATACAGGGCTGGGTTCAGGATCAAGCCAGCCAGGCAGTTGCCCGAGGTGCCTCACAGAGCCACAAATCATTTGCAAATAAATTATAATGTGGTTGGTGTTTGTTAACTCACATTTCCACATACGGCTTCTTACAATTTTACATCTATAAAATTTCCCTGGCACTGTTGAAACAAATGGTGACTGTGAGTAGAATTTAAAGAAAAGGGGCCAGGCACGGTAGCTCATGTCTGTAATCTCAGCATTTTAGGAGGCCGATGCAGGCAGATCACCTGAGGTCAGGAGTTCAAAATCAGCCTGGTCAACATAGTGAAACCCCATCTCTACTAAAAGTACAAAAATTACTTGGACATGGTGGCAGGCGCCTGTAATTCCAGCTACTCAGGAGGCTGGGGCAAGAGAATCACTTGAATCCAGGAGGCAGAGCCGAGATTACGCCATTGTACTCCAGCCTGGAAGACAAGAGTGAAACTCTGTCTCAAAAAAAAAAAAAAAAGAATTTAAAGAAAGGAAAAACAAAAATCTCATCATGTGAATTCATCTGCTTTGGAATATTTCTGAATTGTACGCATAAGCAGCCTCATCAACTAAAGCTCTGGATTGAACAGTGAATGGATAGCCTTGGTGCTGTTTACCAGAAGCAGCAAGTGATTTATTAACTGCATTTTAATCTCTTTAATACACCTTACAAAAAGTTATCTTGTTCCAAACAAAATCACAAAATGAAGCTAGATGGAGAACAAGAACCAGAGAGAAATGGGAATTATTGTGCAAGGTTTTTTTTTCAGATCATTAAACTTTACATTGGTTAGTGGAAGAGAGAAAGTTAATCTTAAGTTAATAATTGTATTGACGATATGTCATTTAATACACTTTGCATTTAGAAATGTTGAACAACTACTTAAGATTTCTTAAATAGTATTATATTGAGGGGCTCCCATTCTGGGGAACTGATTTTCTCAAAAATATATATATATTTATTTTTTGAGATGGAGACTCACTCTGCTGCCCAGGCTGGAGTGCAGTGGCGCTATCTCGGCTCACTGCAACCTCCACCTCCTGGGTTTAACCAATTCTCCTGCCTCAGCCTCCTGAGTAGCTGGGACTACAGGTGCATGCCACCATGCCTTGCTAATTTTTTGTATTTTTAGTAGAGATGGGTTTTCACCATGTTAACCAGCATGGTCTCGATCTCCTGATCACGTGATCTACCCACCTCAGCCTCCCAAAGTGCTGGGATTACAGGCGTGAGCCACCGAACCCAGCTAATTATATCTTAATTATTTAGGAAAGAGTTGTGTAAGTCTATACCAAGTTATAAATGGCAATTTAGATTTTAGTTTTAAGATAGCTTGGGATAATAATTCTTGAGCAAGCCAGCCCACCAGTTATGAATAAAGGAGCTAGAGGGTATGAAAGTTCTTTAAAACTTGTCACTGCTGTGATAATGTACTACGGGCCGTGGCCTGCTCCAGCATTCCTGCCCCGATGTGTTGATTATGAAATTGCTTGGCTGTCCAGATCTAGAAACAGAAAAACTGTGTCCTGCTCTATTAAAATGACCCTTTCCACTGAGCAGTTGGGAAATGGTCCCTAGTCCTGACATGCCTGGTGTGTGTAAGCCACCTAGCTCCCATCGTGCCTGATTCACCAGAAGGGCACATCTCTCATACCAGGTGTTCTGCAGGCCTCCGATGCAAGGACTACAGCCTAGCCTTGAATTCTGGCTGACAGGCTTTCAAAACCGGCTCCACCAACCCTTGCACTGGGTTCTGACTCTCAGCAGACCTCTTCCCCCAAAACTGACCCTATTTCTAATCATCTCTCTTATGGATTAGGTCCTCCTATTTCAATACCTTGGGGAACCCCAAAGAAAGCAGAAAAACAGGGTTCCTGGCTCCAAGTTGTCTCCTTCATCCTCCAGATGTAGAGGCTTGCATTATCGGCTTAAGTCATCCTGCTCACCTTTTCAGATTGCTCCACCCAGTGCCTTGCTCTTACCCACCCCTCCCCTTCCCAGCCCGTGGGGATTCCCAACATGGTATTCACCCAGGGTTTTGCTTTTATATTATATATAAACAATATATACTACTTTTAGTATATTTTAAATATATTACCATACACACATGTATCTGTAACCTCAAAAATTGCACTATGAGTTATATTATGTTTATGGGTTAAACTACTTTTTGACGTAGTTTAAATGAAACAGCAATTGCCTCTGATACATTAACCCATAGTAAAATTTTCAAAAGACAAAGCATGTGGTAGGAATGTGAAATGGTTCAGTCACATGCGAAAACAGTTTGGTAGTTCCTCATGAACATGACCAAGCAATTTCACTCCTAAGTATGCTCAGAAGAAACAAGAACATGTGTCCATACAAAATCTTGTACACAAATGTTCACAGCAGCATTATTCATAATAGCCAAAAATGGAAATATCCCAAATGTTCATTAATTGATAAACGGACAAATAAAATGTGGTAAACTCCTGCAATGGAATGTTTATCCATACAATATAATGCATAGCCATCCAGTGGAACCCATACATCCATACAATGGAATGTTCTATAAAAAGGAATAAAGTGCTGATATATGCTACAACATTATGTTTACAACCTTGAAAACATTATGCTAAGTGAACAAAACCAGCCACAAAAAAAACACCTATTAGGTGAGTGTGTAATCCCTTCCAAGATGCAGGGATTACAGGTGTGCAGTGGTTGGTTATGTACCTGTAATCCCTGCAACTTAGAAAGCCAAGGCAGAAAGATACCTTGAGTCCAGGAGTTTGAGTCCAGCCTGGGCAACATAGAAGAACTTGCATCTCTAAAACAGACAAACTTTTAAAACCCTGCATATTGTATGATTCTACTTATATGAAATTTCCAGGAAAAAAATCTGTAGAGACAGAGTTTCATCATTGTCTGAGGGGTGGGAGTGATGAATGAGGAGTAACTGTTTCTTTTGGGAGTGATGAAAATGTTCTAAAATTAGATTGTGGTGATGGCTGCACACCTCTGTGAATATACTAAAAACATCTGAGTTGCACAGTTTAAATGAATAAATTATATAGTATGTGAATTATATCTCAACAAAGCTGTTTAATAAAAAGATGTTTTGTTTATGCCTAACAAAAATTGTGTTTATGCTTTGCTTTTACATGGCATTTAAAGAATATATTTTTAAAAAGCTTGGGACAAGCATCGTGGCTCATGCCTGTAATCCCAGCACTTTGGGAGGCCAAGGTGGGCGGACTGCCCAAGGTCAGGAGTTCGAGACCAGCCTGGGCAACATGGTGAAACCCCCTCTATACTAAAAAAAAAAAAAAATTAGCTGGGTGCGGTGACACCTGCCTGTAATCCCAGTTACCAGGGAGGCTGAACCTGGAGAACTGCTTGAACCCAGAAGGCAGAGGCTGCAGTGAGCCAAGATGGTGCCGCCTTACTCCAGTCTGGGAGACACAGTGAGACTCTGTCTCAAAAAAAAAAAAGTTCGATTACACAAGAAATAATTCATTCTCATTATTTTAAAACATAAAATGTTACAAATAAAGTTAAATTCTCCTTTGATAAGAAGTCTAATCCTTTACCCTCCCCCCAAAATGAACAGCTCTTCATTCTTCCAGGCTGTTTCCTTATAGAAATATATATTTTTTGTTTTTATGTATGGATTTTATTTGTTTTTCATTTTTATCATACTGTTTTAAAATCCATATCTTGCTTTTTTTCACACTTGAGAGCTTTCCATGCCAGTCCATATAGATATGTCTGACTCTTTTGTTTTTTTAAGACAAAGTTTCACTCTTGTTGCCGAGGCTAGAGTTCAGTGGCACAATCTCAGCTCACTGCAACCTCCACCTCCTAGGTTCAAGCAATTCTCCTGCCTCAGCCTCCCAAGTAGCTGGGATTACAGGCACCCGCCACCACGCCCAGCTAATTTTTGATTTTTTAGTAGAGACGGGGTTTCACCAGGTTGGCCAGGCTGGTCACAAACTCCTGACCTCAGGTGATCTGCCCGCCTTGGCCTCCCAAAGTGCTGGGAGCCAGTTATGCACCCAGCCAGTTATGCCTCCGCACCCAGCCAGTTATGCCTCATTCTTTTAAATTGTTGTATAGTATTCCATAGCATGGATAGACCCTAGTTTACTTAGCATTCTCTTATTGATGGGCATTTACGTTGTTTCCGCTTTCTCATTTTGCAACCAATGCAGAGATAAATGTCCTTGCACATGTCTCTTGGTCCATATGTCTGAACATTTCTTCGTACTAAACACTGAGAAGTAAGATAGCTGGGTCATATCCTAGATATACTTTAATTTTACAAGTACTGCCAAGTTGCTGCAGAAGTACCTGCAACAGTTTATTCTCCCTCTGGCAGTGAATGAGGCTACCCATTTCCTATACCTTGATGTGTGTGTGGATATATGTATATCTATGGATTCTTATTTTCATAATGGCTAATAAAATTGAATATTTATTTAGAGACAAGAGTCTTGCTCTGTCACCCAGACTGGAGTGCAGTGGCACGATCTCAGCTCACTGCAACCTCCACCCCCCAGGTTGAAGCCATTCTCCTGCATCAGGCTCCCAAGTAGCTGGGATTACAGGTGCCCACCACCAAGCCCAGCTACTTTTTGTATTTATAGGAGAGCTAGGGTTTCACCATGTTGGCCAGGCTGATCTCAAACTCCTGACCACAGGTGATCTGCCCACCTCAGTCTTCCAAAGTGCTGGGATTATAGGTATGAGCCACTGTACCCAACATGGACATCTATTTATAGAATTATTTTCATATCGTTTGTCCCTTTTTTTCTATGTAGTGTTTGCCTTTTTTTATCTTTAGTAGTCTGTATACGTGTTTTTTTTTTTTAAAGATGGGGTCTCACCATGTTGGTCAGGCTGGTCTTGAACTCCTGACCTCAGGTGATCCGCCCGCCTTGGCCTCCAAAGTGCTTGGATTACAGGCGTGAGCCACCGCGCCCGACCTTGTATACATGTTTTATGTGATAAATATCTATTTAAATATCTATATCCACATATACCTACATATAAAATATTTCCCACCTACTCATTACTTTATGGTTTTTCCTTTTTGTGTTTTATTTAAGGCTTTCTCCAACTCCAAGATCACAAACGTAGGATTTTAGTGTGAGGTAGGAATTTAATTTTATTTTCCAAATGACTAGACAATTATCTTGATGCTATTTACTGAATACTTCATATTTTCTCTACTGTTTTGAAATACTTTTTTTCATACAGTAAATTCCCATATAAATGGCAAATCTTAAACTTACATAGAAGTGGATCTGAAACCAAGAGAAGGAGGAAGTCCATGAGGAGAGAATTGGAATTGGCTCCCTGAACTGTCAACCCCTGGGAATTTCCAGCACAGGAAAGCAGGGGACTTTCTAAAGCAGGAACTGTACTTTTTAGCATCAGGCAAATAAACTGGCAGCTAAATACTCCATGCCCTAATAACGTTAAACAATGTAACAACTGATTATGCCATTTTGCTTTTTTCTTTCCAAAACCTGTAAAACAATGTTACCCACTTTGGCACAGCAAATTAAGGTGAAATTGTACAAAGTGAGAATCAGCTATATGCCAAGTATAGGCCTGTACCAAAAAAGCAGATCTGCTACAAATGTAATTAAAAGATCCTAGAATTTAATTTTCTGTCTTCAATTTATTCCCCATATTATAGTCAGAATGATTTTTTTTGTCAACATGTCAATCTGGCCGGGTGCGGTGGCTCACATCTGTAATCCCAGTACTTGAATCGCTTGAACCCGGGAGGTAGAGTTTGCAGTGAGCCCAGAATGCACCACTGCACTCCAGCGTGGGCAACAGAACAAGCCTCCATCTCAAAAAGTATATATATATATATATTCATACATATATACATATTCACATACATAATAGAAAAAAGTATATGTATATAATAGAAAGGTAAGTGGCACGATCTGACTGTTGTTTGAGATAATGGTGGCAGTATTTTGGAGGCAAATGACAGAAAGGTAAATTGAACGACAGGGAGAGCTGCTGTGAGGTTATTATAAAGATGCTAAGACACGTTGGAAGCCGGAATAAAGCCTCGGAGAGGACATAGAGAGGGGGGCCAGAATGCAGAGACACAGAGAGGCTGAGTCTGCTAGGTTTTGCTGACACTCTCAGCTTTGGGCATTGAAGGAAGTAAAGAGGGAAGCGTTAAAAATGACTCAAGTTTCTGGCAAGGGCAACTGGGTATCCATAAAGAAGAAGAGAAATAGACATTTTGTGAATTAGGCTGTAAGAGAAGCCCTCTGTTTTGACTGACGATGTAAATGAGGGCTCTCCACCTTCTGAAAAACTGAGCTCTACTGACGCAATGAGACAACCCCCACATGGTAGTCAACCATGGTCCTTCGTGTCCAACAACACAGCTCCAATGCCCCGACACCCTCGTCACCTGATCTGATCCTATTGCCCCATCCTAATGGAACTGAAAACAGTGGTGTCAACGAACTAAACTACCCACCAACTGTGACATATTCAAAACCTACACAAGTCTGCTCTGTGAATGGAGAAGACATTGTAAGAGTACCCCAAAAGAAAATAAAGCCTTTTCTGTCTTCCCAGGGAGGTTTTAGGCTAAGGAAACAAAATAAACACCACGTGAAATAGTGGGCAAAGGTACAAGAGAGTTTAAGGTTAAGTGCTAAATTATGAAGTCAGTTCCAATCAGAGGAACGTCCACTCTAGAACAGCCAGGAAAGATATTCATTTGCGTTGACCATCTACTGCCAACCCACCACCCGTAAGTCACACAGTTGCTAAGTGGCAGAGCCAGTGCGTGAAGCCAGGAGAGACTGTCTCAGATCTGGTGCTTCAGGAAGGGGTAGTGTCTCCTTCAGCAGGAGACAGGGAGGTGCCGGCTGTCCAGCCTGGATGGGCTGGGAGTACAGCTGGGAGCTTGGGGCATCCTGGGAGGAGAGGCAGAGCAACAGGAATGGAGGCCTTCTGACTGGAAGTCTCCAGTCAGAAAAAAAAAAAAAAAAACATCCAGCAGCATGCCTACCACTGCTGGGTGTTTTAAGCATTTCAGTTTGGCAATAAACATAAAAAGTCTAGTAACATAGGCATAAGCCTGGAAGATTCAGTGACTGCTCACTGACTGTCAGGAGTAATTAATACAAAAGAGCAGCTGCGAAGACATGACTCAGCCCGCCCCACCTCGGAACACTCCAGTCCCACCTAAGGGCTTTCTTTCCAAAGTCCGTAGAAACCAGGCCAGCTGAGCATTCACATTGCTGCTCTGTTCAAGTCACACGCCAGATCTATGGTGTTATTGGTGAGAACGATGACTAACTAGCAGGATGATTTACATGCATTCGAGTTCCGACTTGGCCTTTTTCCTGTCAGCAAAATTTACTACTATCTTCTAGCTGTCTTCCTACATCAAGACTAAAAATGGTTACACTCCAAGCAGTAAAGCATATCCAGCCAACTGACAAGCAAAGAAAGATGAAGGACAAGTACATAGACAACATGGGCTGGGCTTTCTCAGAAAGGACAAGGGCAGGTATAGTGCTGGCCAAAGAGTGTTGCAAGTAAGGAATTTCCTGGAGCCTTATGCAAACTCCAGTAATCCGGGGCAATGGTGCCATTTCACTTCTGTTTTGCATTAACAAGTACTGGAAACACATAATGAGTGACCTAGTTCTTTTCCAGTGGATTTTCCCTTTATTAGAACTATGCTCTGGTAGGTTACTTCATTATTTTTTAAAAAATCAACACTGAGCACTATTTTAAGCTAGACTTTGACTTTAAATTTCAAATGTCATTATAATATTTAATAAATATAAATTCAGTTTTTTAAACAACTGTGGCTTTTTACATTCCATGAAATTCACCAATATGAAGTGTACAATAATTTTAAGTATATTTACAGAGTTGCACAATCATCACAATAATAATTCTTTTTTATTTCAGCTTTTCAACAGATGATCATTTCAAGAGGAAATGATAAGCCACAAAAAGTCTGTAACTGGGGGTGAAGCAAGATGGCAGAATAAAAGGCCCCAGCAATCATCCCCTGCCGCAGGAACACCAAATTTAACAACTATCTGCATAAAAAAGCCCCATAATAAGAACCAAAAATCAGGTGAGCACTCACAGTACCTGGTTTTAAGTTCCTGTCACTGAAAGGCACTGAAGAGGGCATAAAAGACAGTCTTGAACTGCCAACACCACCCACCCCTCATCCCCTCCCACACCCCACAGCAGCTGCTGCGTGGCACAGAGAAATGTGAGCTTGGGAGACAGAAAGCCCAACATTGTGAGATTTTGCATTGAACTCAGTGCTGCCCTGTCACAACAGAAAGAAAAACCAGATTGAACTCAGCTGACACTCACCCACAGAGGGAGCATTCAGACCAGCCCTAGGCAGGGGCAAATTGCCCATCCCAGTGGTTGGAACTTGAGTCTGGCCAGCCTCGCACTACAGGCTGAAGTACTGTGGGGCCCTAAATCAACTTGAATGGCTGTCTAGGCCACAAGAACTGCAAGTTCTAGTGCTGTGCTGGGCTCGGAACTAGTGGATTTGGAGAGCACATGCCCCAGTGAGACACCAGCCAGGGCAGCTAAAGGAGTGCTATGTCACCCCCCCGCCCCCCCCAACCCCCGACCCAACCCCAGGCAGTGCAGCTCACAGCTCCAATAAAGAACTTTTCCTTCCGCTTGACAAAAGGAGAGGGAAGAGAGAGGATGACTTCGTTTTTCATCCTGGATACCAGCTCAACCACAGCAGGATAGGACACTGGTCAGAGTCATGGGGCCCCATTCCAACCCCTAGTTCCCAGACAATATGTCTAGACACACTCTGGGACCAAAGAGAAACTACTACCTTGAAGGGTAAGTCCTATCATCGTTAAGGAATAGAGAGGGGTGGGAGTGTCATTTCAGAGGATATGTGAGGCAGCCTTTGGCAGGATCCTTGAATTGAGTGTAGGAGCGAGCCCTGCCGAGGTCTGGGGGAGTGCATTTCAGACCGACTCCAGCAAGAACAGAGGCCCTTAGACCAGGCCAGCTGGGCAAGACCAAGGAAAAGCAAGGCTAGTGTGTAGGAGCAAGAGAGGGAGTGAGAGTGATCAAGAGGTAGTCGGGGGCCAGGGCAAGCACTTGAGTGTTCTCTGCAAGATAAAAAGCCGTTGGAGGCTTCTGCACAGACCAGTGACAGGATCTAATTCTCATTTTAAAAAATCACTTCGGTGCCATGTGGGGAACTAAATGTAGAGGGGCAAGGCAGGGCAAAGGGAAGCCAGTTAGGTGGCTTCTGTAGTGTTAGGTGGGAGTTGAACTTGAGTAGTAGCAATGAAGATGGGAGAAATGGTCAAATTTGAGATTTTAGCCAGGTGCAGTGGCTCACGCTTGTAATCCCAGCACTTTGGGAGGCCGAGGCAGGTGGATCACCTGAGGTCAGGAGTTCAAGACCAGCCTGGCCAACATAGTGAAACTCCGCCTCTACTATAAATACAAAAATTAGCTGGGTATGGTGGCACGTGCCTGTAATCCTAGCTACTAGGGAGGCTGAGGCAGGAGAATCACTCGAACCCGGGAGGTAGAAGTTGCAGTGAGCCGAGATCACGTCATTGCACTCCAGTCTGGGCGAAAAGAGTGAAACTCTGCCTCAAAAAAAAAAAAAAAAAAAAAAGACTTTCTATATCAGTATACATGTATAGATATATTTCAGATTATATATTACATATATATTATATATATATATTTTTATATCATTTACTGATGGTTTAGGTGTGAAATGGGAGAGAATAACATTAAAGGATTACTCTAAGGTTTAGCCCGTAGCCACTGAAATGGGGAACATTCAAGAAGGAATAGGGGAGTGGGTGTTTAAATCAAGAGCACCTAAGCAATGGATACCGACAGAGAAATCCAAGGACTGAACCCTGAGATGCTCAGGATAATGGGAAGGATTAGTCGAAAGGGACTTGAGAGATACAGGAGGAGGACAGGGTGGAGTGCTGGAAAACAAATAGAGTTTAAAAAAAAAAGGTTTTAAGAAAGAGGAAGTGATCAATTGTGTCAAATGCTGCTGACAGGTGGAGTAAGACAGGACTGAAAATTGATCATAGGATTTGGCAATGGAGAAGTCACTGAAAAAGTGGTTTTGGTGGCGTGGTCAGCAGGCAGAAAGCCCGATCATAGTGGGTTAAAGTGGATCTGATAGATTTGGGATCACCTAGTACTAATTATTGGCCTTGGGTAAATCGTTTAACCTCTCCGCCTTTTTCTTTTCTCATCTGCCAGAAGGGAATTATAACTGTAATCACCCAATGGGCTCTTCCTATCCACTGCACAGATACAACCAGTTCACGGGGTTGAACCAATAGATGCTGAAGTGGCAAGATCGCTTGAGGCCAAGACTTCAAGACCAGCCTGAGCAATATTGTTGCCTGGCTCTGCAAAACATAAAAAATCAGCCAGGCGTGTTGGCTCATGTGCAGTCCTAGCTACTTGGGAGGCTGAAGTGGGAGGACTGCTTGAGCCCAGGAGTTTGAGGCCAAAGTGAGCTAGGATCACACCAGTGTACTCCAGCTTGGGCGACAGAGTTAGACCCTATCTCAGCGGGGGGAAAAAAAAGCCTCCAACTAGAAGACAAGCACTTTGCATATTTGATCTTATTTAATTTTGTCTCATCAAAATATAAACACACCAGAATGTTACCATTTTTTTATTTTATATTTATTTATTTATTTATTTATTGAGGCAAGATCTCACTCTGTCACCCAGGCTGGAGTTCAGTGGCTCACAGCAGCCTCAAATTCCCAGCTCAGGCAATTCTCCCACCTCAGCCTCTTGAGTAGCTGGGACTACAGGCACACGCCACCATGCCTAGATAATTTTTTAATATTTTTGTAGTGATGGGGTCTCCCTATGTTGCCCAGGCTGGTCTTAAACTCCTGGGCTCAAGCTATCCTGCTTTGGCCTCCCAAAATGCTAGGATTACAGGCATGAGCCATTGTGTCCAGCGTACTTTTTCTTTAAAAAGACAAAACTCAATATGAAAAGATCAAATAGAAGTGTCAAATGGAAGAAACAAATGAAGTATCTAATTTTTTCTTTTTCTTTTTTTTTTTTTGAGACAGAGTCTTGCTCTGTCGCCCAGGCTGGAGTGCAGTGGCGCAATGTCAGCTCACTACAACCTCCACCTGCCAGGTTCTGGTGATTCTCCTGCCTCAGCCTCCAGAGTAGCCAGGACTGCAGGCATGCACCAACACACCCAGCTAATTTTTGCATTTTTAGTAGAGACGGGGTTTCACCATGTTGGCCAGGATGGTCTCATTCTCTTGAACTCGTGATCCGCCCGCCTCAAGGCAGGATTTCACTAGCTGCTCAGGCTGGTCTCAAATTTCTGGCCCTCAGGTAATTCTCCTGCCTCAGCCTCCTGAACAAAAAACACAAACAAGCAAGGGTTTTCTTCAAAGACATATTCGCCAACGTAGCTATGTCCGCCTTCCGCCTGGTATTCATCTGCACACCTTGTATACTTGTTTCTGCATTCCTTCAGGTGTTCGCTCAGTGACTGTAACACTATTTTCCTGTAAAAGTCCTCAAGAGCTGTCTCTTCCTCAGTCCTCAGGCTTTCTCCGCCACCTCCATCCCGCTTCTTCTGAGAGGGAGTGGCCCACCAGCCTGAAGTGGACCTATTTTCCAAAACCACCCTTTTCCTTCCTCATAGTTGAGAGGCTGAGCTGTGATTGATTTTTAAAGAACAGCCTTCTCTCACGCAGACCTGGGAGGTAAGCTACTCCAACTTCAAAGACGGCTTCCACCAATAAGACAGATCTAAGAACCATTGTTTTAGGTTTGCATGCTTTTGAGCACAAGGAGTACATCCTGTCCTCCTGCAGCTTCGGAATCTCTCTCTTCCTCTTTCAAAGACCTTTCACAGCTTGGCCTTGGTTTTTTTTTTTTTTTTAGAGCCACCCTCTCACAGGAGGGTGGTTTTAGAAGTAAGAAGTCAGATTTGGGCACAGGACAGAATGCTCTGAGCTCATCCTGGCAGGGTTGCACAGTGTGGTGGTAAGTATACTGGCCTGGCTGGGCGAGGTGGCTCACGCCTGTAATCACAACACTTTGGGAGGCGGAGGCGGGTGGATCACTTGAGGTCAGGAGTTCCATACCAGCCTGGCCACCATGGAGACCCCGTCTCTACTAAAAATTCAAAAATTTGACAGGCATGGCTGGGTGCGGTGGCTCATGCCTGTAATCCCAGCACTTTGGGAGGCCGAGGCGGGTGGATCACGATGTCAGGAGATGGAGACCATCCTGGCCAACATGGTGAAACCCCATCCTACTGAAAATACAAAAAATTAGCTGCATGTGGTGGCGCATGCCTGTAATCCCAGCTACTCAGGAGACTGAGGCACAAGAATCACTTGAACACAGAAGGCGGAGATTGCGGTGAGCCGAGATCATGTCACTGCAATCCAGCCTGGTGGCAGAGCGAGACTCATCTCGCGAGAAAAAAAAAAAATTTTGCCAGGCATGATGGCTCACACCTGAAATCCCAGCTACTCGGGAGTCTGAAGCAGGAGAAATCGCTTGAATCGGGGAGGCAGAAGTTGCAGTCAGCTAAGATCGTGCCACTGCACTCCAGCCTGGGTGACAGAGCGAGACTCTGCCTCAAAAAAAAAAAAAAAAAAAAAAAAATAGGGAATTGTACTGGCCTCTAATCCCAGCTCCAGCACATACGGCTCTTCCTAGGCTTTTGTGTCCCTGTGTGAGAAACATGGACCAGAAGCGCTGTCAAGTTCTCACTGTCCCTGTTGTTCAAATGAGGATATGAAGGCATGGAGATGGAAAAGTGTAATGATGGTGGCTTCCTCTGAGACTGTGGCAGAGGAGACAAGAGTGGACAGTGAGCGCCGGGTGCAGTGGCTTGCGCCTGTAATCCCAGCACTTTGGGAGGCCGAGGTGGGCGGATCACCTGAGGTCGGGAGTTCGAGATCAGCCTGACCAACATGGAGAAACCCCGTCTTTAAAAAAAATATAGAGAGAGAGTGGACAGTGAGGATGATTCATTATCTTTCTTGGCAAAGAAATTTTTACATGATGACTAGAAATTTGTTTACTCATACACAAATTCCTACTGAAACAGTCAAGGGGAGAGAGATAGCATGTTGGTACAAATGAGTTTCTTCTTTCCATAAATCCAAATAATCAATATTTCAGACATTTCTTAGAAAGTCTAGTAAATAGCTTTTTTTTTTCTTTTTTTTTTTTTTTGAGACAGAGTCTCGCTCTGTCACTTAGGCTGGAGTGCGGTGGCGTGATCTCAACTCACTGCACCCTCCACCCCCAGGGTTCGAGCGATTGTCCTACCTCAGCCTCCTGAGTAGCTGGGATTACAGGCATGCACCACCACACCCAGCAAATTTTTGTATTTTTAGTAGAGATGGGGTTTTGCCATGTTGGCCAGACTGGTTTCGAACTCCTGACCTCAAGCAATCAGCCCGCCTTGGCCTCCCAAAGTTCTGGGATTACAGGTGTGAGCCACCATGCCTGGCCAGATTTCTTGAAAGTTGTTTTAAAAGTGGTTATAGGCTGGGCACAGTCGGTCACACACTTTGGGAGGCTGAAGCGAGTGGATCATTTGAGATCAGGAGTTCAAGACCACCAGCCTGGCCATATGAAAGCCTGTCTCTACTAAAAATATACAAATTTGCCGGGCATGGTGGCTGCATGCTTGTAATTCCAGCTACTCAGGAGACTGAGGCAGGAGAATGGCTTGAACCCGGAGGGGAGGCGGAGCGGAGGAGGTTGCAGTGAGCCAGGATCGCACCATTGCACTTCAGCCCTGGGCAACACAGTGAGACTCCATCTCAAAGAAAAAAAAAAGTGGTTATATTTCTTAGGACTAGGATTAAGGGGTAGTTTTATTGTTTAATCTTTTTTGTCTACTCTACATCTTTCACCAATAATTAATAGAGAATCAATAAATATTAGTTCTTTAATCAGTTTTTAAAAATGAAATAAATGGCTTTAATTGTTCAAGCGGAAGGCAGCAGAAGGAAAGAAACTTAAAAGCTAATGATGGTAATAACTGGCATTAGGCGTGGCACAGCAGCTCACGCCTATAGTCTCAGCTATTCCACAGGCTGAGGTGGGAGGATCACTTGAGCTAGGGAGGTCAAGGCTGCAATCAGCTGTGATCATGCCACCGCACTCCAACCTGGGCTGCAGAGCAAGACCCTGCTCCACAAAAAAAAAAAAAAAAAAAAAAAAGAAAGAGAAAAATAAAAAAATTCTTTTAATTTTTTAGTAAATTTCTCTTAATAGAGACAGGGTCTCACGATGTTGCTCAGGTTGGTCTTGAATTCCTGGTCTCAAGTGATGCACCCACCTTGGCCTTCCAAAGTGCTGGGATTACAGGCATGAGCCACCAAGCTTGGCCTGAAAAAATTAATAAATAAAATATAAACAGTTTCATGTATTTCCTACTGAGCAATACTGTTTCATTTATTCCCCTCTCAACTCTGGAAAAGAAGTTATTATCCTCATTTTACATATAAGAAAAAGCAGAGAAAAGTTCAATGATTCTGCCAAGGTCACAGAGCTAGTAAATGCAGTCACTGGGGCTTCACCTAGATGAAGTTCAGGGACCCTTCAATTTATTATTGTGCTCTATTTCCTCCTAGATGATCTAAAAATTAAGCATACTTGGTTTGGAAAACATCGTATAATTTTAGAGAACAGATTTATCATGCAAACTACATTTAGGTTAATATTACCTGAACTTACATTGATGAAGGCTGAAGGAAAGTAGTTTGAAACTGTGGTAGGTTTGGGATTTAAATTTTGCAGTGGATAAATCAGAGTGGATACATCAACTCTGTGCTAGGGTTAACTACATAACAAACATTGGTCTATGCTGACAATTAGATTGCTTTGTATAGCACCTCAAAAAAAGTTGAAAGGTGATTAGAATTGCTCAGGAAAAGATTGGAAAGATCACAAACTACCAATCAGCTTCAAAAAATAATTTTTTTTTAAAAAAAAGCACAATCTATCCACGGAACAAGATTCTATCAGCACAGAAAACAGAGAGAAACAGGCCATGTGCACACGCTCTCCCCCACCCCCAAGAAAAGCTGCACGGCCACCATCTCATTTTGTGCAAACAACGCAGTTCCTGTCCTACCTTCAGTGAGGAACCTCAGCTACTTTAGGGCTTCTGAATGTTGATCTTTGTCCTCTCATCCTCTACTTCCTCACTTTTCAATCAGTTCTCCTCCTATGGCTGGATCCATTTAACTGCTTATCACATTTCAAGAAATTGAATTAATCATAGAACTGATTCATGACCCAGAACTGAGGACAGCCCTCATGCTCAATAAATATTTGCTGGATGAATAATTGCTATAGCCGTGGTTTTTCTAGACAAGAAATTTCACTTTATATCTCTGGGTAGGAAAAGACACAAGACAGCAAGATGTAAGAAAGATTGTCTACACTAAATAAAACTGGTTCTGAGCTGGGTGCGGTGGCTCGCACCTGTAATTGTAGTACTTTGGGAGGTTGAGGTGGGCAGATCGCTTGAGCTCAGGAGTTCAAGACCAGCCTAGGCGACACGGAGAAACCCCATCTCCACAAAAAATACAAAAATTACCCAGGTGTGGTGGCATGTACCTGTAGTCTCAGCTACCTAAGAGGCTGAAGTGAGATCCCTTGAGCCTGGGAGTTTGAGGCTGCAGTGAGTTGTGATTCTACCACTGCACTCCAGCTTAGGTGACAGAGCAAGACTCTGTCCCAAAAACAAAAACAAAAAAAGGTTCTAACGGGGAGTAGAAGTGGGGAGGCTTGGGGTTTAGCAAGAACTGGCTATACTTTGAAACCAGTCAACTCTGGGTTCAAAACCTGGCTTTCCTCCTAGTGTATAACTTCACTTTATTTTCTCTACCTTGAGTCTCAATTTCTCTATTTAAAAGGCCTAACTTTTAGGGATGCTGTGAGTTTGCTCATCCAGTTTCCTCCTTGATCCTTATCTTTATTCCCACTCCAAGAAGGAGCCCTAATCTGATGAGTCATTCCAGGGACACTGATGGACCACATGAGAGGGATTCTGTTTCTGTCTTTGTCTTATCAGAAGGCCAGAATTTTCTGGCACCCTCAAAAGAAGACCATCCCTTATTTCCTTCTCTGGCCCTGTCTTCTTTCTTGAATACAGGCTGCAAGTGGTAAGTGACCAATTCTGCTTTTCCCTTCCAGGCAGCCTAAGCGGCAAAGAGGACAGGAACTGTTTCCTTCAGGAGAAAAAGACCTGCATCCTGTTTTCATTGTCTCCTGGGGTCTTCTTTTCAGTCTCCTTTCTCCTATGTGACTATCGGGTGGTAGTAACATTGGGGTTTAGATCAAATGAGAAGGAAGGGTTTAATTGAGCCGTTTTTGCCTGCGTTCTCTGCCTCAAGGCTTCAGACCACAGCCCAGCAACAGTAAAATGTTAATGCAGCCAGACTGAAATTTTATCACAGTACATCTCAGACATGAAAATAAATGTTTGAAATGGAACTTTAAGTTACCAATAAAAGTATCTCATTCTTCAGACTTAAGATCTCATTCCAGCTAATAATTCCCCATTAGAGCTGGTTTCTCTCCCTTTTTCTTTACCTCTTTTAAGATGGTGTTTGGAGGTGGTGCCTAGGTGGCCTCATGGTGGCTCACAGCCCATGTTTTTTTTGTTTTTCTCCTCTGGATGGTTGCCAACCTGTGCTGCCACAATGCTGGTCTGGTGTTGTCCCTGAGCTGCCAATCCTAAGGTCTGTTCTCCTGGCTCTCCTCCTCACCCCACCTCCATGGCTGGAAGGAACTTGTCTTACATCATATCTGTGTTTGTAAACACCACTTCCCAGGAGGGCTACTAGCAGAATGGCTATTGGGAATAATTTATGGAAGAAAGGAATAAAAGACAGTCATATACTCACAAACTCAAACACATATACAGTCCTTGTCACATTATTTCTTTTTCTTTTCTTCTAAATTTTTTGTAGAGACAGGATCTCACTATATTGCCCAGGCTAGTGTTATACTCCTGGCCCCAAGCAATCCTCCCATCTCAGCCCCCCAAAGTTCTGGGAATACAGTCATGAGCCACCATACCCAGACTCCATTATATTCTTTTATCATCTCTAACCCCAGTAGAATGTTCAGGGATTTTCTGTTTTGTAAGCCCAGTGTCTAGAAGAGTTTATGGCACAGAGTAGGTGCCTAATAAATGTTTGTTGAATGTGTGAATGGTGGGTCATATCTGCTGTATATGGATTTATCCAGTTCAACTCTCAGCAGCAATCTTATTTCCCTTATCCCCAGGCACTTGCAGAATAGCACATAGAAGCTTATGTACTTACTGCCCACAGCAATCACCAGCTTGGACGTGGTAGTTGAAGCAATGAGTCTTATGAGGTCCCTCAGGAAGAGCAGGAAGAACAAAGTGGGGCCAAGAGTAGCTTAGAGTGGCAGTTCTCAAACTTTCCCATCTCAGAACCCCCTCACAACTTTTAGAAATTGTTGAGGGGGTGGCCAGGAGTGGTGGCTCACACCTGTAATTCAAGCATTTTGGAGGCCAAGGCGAGCGGATCACCTGAGGTCGGGAGTTCAAGACCAGCCTGACCAACATGGTGAAACCCCGTCTTTTTTAATAAAAATAAAAAATAGATAAATAAGAGATATTGTTGAGGGCTCTAAGGCATTTTCTTTACTTGGGTTGTGTCAATATTTATTGTATTAAAATTAAAACAAAAATTTTAATTTTTTGTAAATCTCTGGATAGAAGAGAGAGCTGGATTCTCATATCTACATCTGCATTCAATCTGTTGAGATGTGTTTTGGTCGAAATGCTTTGGTTGAAATCTGGCCTCGCACAGATAGGTGACTGGAAAAGAGAGGATCTCAGAGACCTCAGGGGTTCTCTGACCACTGCTGTCCTAGAGCAATAGTTGCTGTGACAATGACAACAATCTTCTCTGAGACAGAGCCCCCAGCCCTCTGGGAACCCCAGACTCTAATATTGGCACAGAATCCCAGCCTCCAGCCTCTTTGCTTAGAATTGCACAATTTTCCAGTAATGTCTGAAACAGCTGGCAGCCTTGAGCAGGAAAACTGGATAGAGGTGAGTTCCTGAGGGAGTATGTTTGTCCTGGGTAAAAGCCAGTAGACTAGACATCCTAGAAAAGGGCTGACACCTGGAATCCTAGCATTTTGGGAGACCAAGAAGGGAGGATGGCTTGGGCCCAGGAGTTTGAGACCAGCCTGGGCAACATAGCAAGACCCTGTTGCTAAAAACAAACAAACAAAAACCCTGAGAAAGTAAGGGGTTGAGGAAAGGAAAATACATCATGCATTTCCAGGAAGGAGAGACAACAGCCTAAGAAGCTCAGGTATTTTTTAAAAAAAAAAAAAAAAAAAAAGCAGCAGCTCAGGTATTGACCAGGCACAGTGACTATTGCCTGTAATCCCAGCACTTTGGGAGGCCAAGGCAGGTGGATCACAAGATTAAGAGATCCAGACCATCCTGGCCAACATGGTGAAACCCTGTCTCTACTAAAAATATAAAAATTAGCTGGGCATGGTGGCGCACACCTGTAGTCCCAGCTACTCAGGAGGCTGAGGCAGGAGAATCGCTTGAACCCGGGAGGCAGAGGTTCCAGTGAGCTGAGATCACACAATTGCACTCCAGCCTGGCGACAGAGTGAGACTCTGTCTCAAAAAAAAAAAAACAAACAGCAGCAGCTCGGGTGCATTAATGAACAAACATGTCTCTGTGCCCAGGCTGAAGACGAAACAATGAAGCTCAGCCTGCTGGGTGTGTGTGGAAGGAGCTGGCTCTCAGAAGGGGAAAGGTTGGTGACATAATTATATGTCTATCTCTGTAACTTCCTGGGCCTAGCTGGCAGAGCCACAGCTTTGTCCCCATTCGTTGGGGAACTGGTGGAAATATAGCAGACTCCCACCAGGTACAGCTATAAGACGAGTGAATCCTCAGCATGTTGGAGAGGCCTTGTTGCCGTGAGTAGAAAGGCTTTAGGTAACATCTTCTGGTTTATAAGCCCTTCCAGCCATGGGCCAGCACCACCAAGGATACCTTTACTGTATATTTTGCTTACCTGCTTTACAGAGAAAAGGTACAGTTGGCCTGCTGTCAGTAGCCCAAATACTGCCCACCTTCCTTCCATGACAAGTAGCCCAGCTCTGCACGGAAAAAATGAGTGTATGTGACTGCTGCAACCTGCAAGAGCCACGTTTTAATAAGCAGGTAACAAGTCCAACCTTTGTGCTTAGAATTTTCCAAAGATTTTTCTAAGAAACTATCACTATTGCACTTCGTCCTAGACTAACTTCTTGACATCTTTTGTATTATTGTCCTACATTGCTATTTAGGAGGCCTAAATATAATCCTTGTTTACAACAACGCCCAAGTCTAATACAGTGTTTGGTACATAGAAGGCACTTATGTTTTTAGTGAAAGTTAAATAAATGAATTCTGATGTTCTCTCTCTTTTTTTTTTTTTTTTTTTTTTTTTTTAAGACAGAGTCTCACTGTTGCCCAAGCTGGAGTGCAGTGGCACAATCTCAACTCACTGCAACCTTTGCCTCCCAGGTTCAAGTGATTCTCATGCCTCAGCCTCCCGAGTAGCTGAAGTAGTATACGCCGCTACACCTGGCTAATTTTCTGTTTTTAGTAGAGACAGAGGTATTAGTAAATTTTCATGCTGCTACAAAGAACTGCTCAAGACTGGGTAATTTAGGAAAGAAAGAGGTTTAATTGACTCACAGTTCCTCATGGCTGGGGAGGCCTCAGGAAACTCACAATTATGGCAGAAAGCTAAGGGAAAGCAAGATACCTTCTTCACAGGGCGGCAGGTGGGAGAAGTGCCGAGCAAACGGGGAAGAGCCCCTTATAAACCCATCCGATCTCGTGAGAACTCACTATCATGAGAACAGAATGAGGGAAATTGCCCCCATGATTCCATTACCTCCACCTGCTCTCTCCTTTGACATGTGGGGATTGTGGTGATTATGGGGATTATAATTCAAGATGAGATTTAAGTGAGGACACAAAGCCTAACCAATATAACTGGGTTTCACCATGTTGGCCAGGCTGGTCTCAGACTCCTGACCTCAAATGATCTGCCCACCTCAGCCTCCCTAACTGCTGGGATTATAGGTGTAAACTACCGCGCCCAGCCTGATGGTCTTATTTAATGTGTACCAAAAGCATGTGCTTTTTGTACATTATGCCATTTAATTACACTGTTCATGGAAAGCTTGCCTCCTCAAGAAGGTATAAGTTCTTTAAAAGCAGGAAAAGTACAATATATTTGAGGCTTATTAAAGACTTTATACACATCATCCTATACCCATCTATGTTATGGCAGGGCCCCTCAAATCCTTCTCAAAGATGCTTTTTTTCTTCTTTTATAGTACTAAAAGCTATGTTTATCATTTTGCTACAGGGCAAGACTTGCTTATTTTGCTAAGTCCCACTAATGGTTTTAGAGTAGAGAAAGTGATTCACTTATAATCTAATGTATTGTTTCCTATTATTCAGAAAAAGTTTTAGCTAAAATGGTTTACTTAAATACATATTATTTAATCAAATAGGGCCACATATTAAAGCATATAATAGGCCAGGCTCAGTGGCTCACGCCTACAATCCCAACACTTTGGGAGGCCTAGGCAAGAAGACTGCTCAAGGCCAGGAGTTCAAGACTAGCCTGGGCCAACATGGCGAAACCCCATCTCTACTAAAAATACAAAAATTAGCCAGGTATGGTGGCACAGGCCTGTAGTCCCAGCTATTCGGGAGGCTGAGGCACAAGAATCGCTTGAACCTGGGAGGTGGAGGTTGCACTGAGTTAAGATCGTGCCACTGCACTTCAGCCTGGGCACCAAAGGAAGACTCTGTCTCAAAAAAATTAAAAATTAAATAAAAATAAAACATATGATGACCATGCCAGGTCCCCTACAACATTTATAATCAAAGAAGCTCGTTTTTGTCTGTTTAAAATTCAAAAGCTTCTACAAATTTTTCCTTAAATCTGTACAGCAGTGCCCTAGGAAGAAAGATGTGGTATTTCAATTAAAAAACTTGACAGACATTAAAGAGATGAATTAATTAACAGAGAGGCTAGATAGAGGAATTTCTCAGTTAAAAACAATATTTGTATGTCTAAGAATTCACTTTACTCTAAGCTCAACTGGTAAATTTAAAAAGCACTGAGTTGAGGTTGGACACAGTGGCTCATGCTTGTAATCCCAGCACTTTGGGAGGCCGAGGAGGGCGGACCACTTGAGGCCAGCAGTTTGAGACCAGCCTGGCCAACATGGTGACACCCCATCTCTACTAAAAATACAAAAATTAACCAGGTGTAGTGGTACACGCCTGCAATCCCACTGCAATCCCAGCTTCTTGGGAGGCTGAGGTATGAGAATCACTTGAACCTGGTAGATAGAGGTTACAGTGAACCGAGAGATTGCCATTGCACTCCAGCCTGGGCGACAAAGCAAGACTCTGCCTAAAAAAAAAAAAGCACCAAGTTTTTGTTTTTTAATATAATAGTTTTACTGAGCCTTTTTTTTCTTTTTGAGACGGAGTCTTGCTCTGTCACCCTGGCTAGAGTGCAGTGGCGCATCTCAGCTCACCGCAACCTCCACCTCCCAGGTTCAAGAGATTCTCCTGCTTCAGCCTCCCTAGTAGTTGGGATTACAGGTGCTTGTCACCATGCCTGGTTAAGTTTGTGTATTTTTAGTAGAGATAGGGTTTCACCATGTTGGCCAAGCTGGTCTTGAACTCCTGATCTCAGGTGATCCACCTGTCTCAGCCTCCCAACGTGCTGGGATTACAGGCGTGAGCCATTTCACCCAGCTGATATATTTCAGATAGCATAAAATTCACCCTTTTACAATTCAGTGGATTCTGGTATATTCATATAATTGTGTAATCATCACCACTCTTATTTTAGAACCTTTTTTCCAACCCCAAAGAAACTCCATACTTATTTGCAGTCACTCCCCATTGTCTCTCTTCCCCCAGCCCGTTGGAAGCCACTAATTTACTTTATATCTCTGTGTTTTTTCTCTTTTCTGGACACTTCATATAAATGGAATCCATACAAAATGTGACCTTTTGTGTCTGGCTTCTTTCACTGAGCACAATGTTCCCATGGTTCATTCATGGTGCTGCACTTATCAGTATTTTGTTCCTTTTAATGGCCAAATAATATTCCATGGTATGGATATATCACATCTTATTTATCCTTTCATCAGTTGATGGACATTTGAATTGTTTCTACTTTTGGGCTATTATGAGTAACGCTGATATAAACATTTGTGTACACGTTTGTGTGTGCACATATGTTTTCAATGATCATAGCTATATGCCAAGGAGTAGAATTGCTGAGTCATAAATAACTCTGTTCAACATTCTGAGAAATTGACAAACTATTTCCAAAACAGTTGCATCATTTTACAATCCCACCAACAATGTATAAGGGTTCTACTTTTGCCATATCTTCACCAACATCAATTATTTTCTGTCTTTTTAAATTCTAACCAGACTAGTCAATGTGAAGTGGTATCTCATTCCAGATTTTGATTTGCATTTCCCTAATAACTACAGTAACAATGTTGAGCATCTCTTCATGTGCTTATCAGTTATTTGCATATCTTCCTTGGAGAAATGTTCATTCAAATCCTTTGCCTTTTTAAAAATTGGGTAGTCTTTTTATTATTAAGTTGTTGGAGTTCTTTATATATTCTAGATATAAGTCCCTTATCAGATATATGATTAGCAAATAATTTTTCCCACATTCTCTGTGCTTTTTTGAGACAGAGTCTCACTCTGTTGCCCAGGCTGGAGTGCAGTGGTGTGATCTCGGGTCACTGCAACCTCTGCCTCCTGGGTTCAAGCAATTCTTGTGCCTCGGCCTCCCTAGTAGCTGGGACTAGAGGAGCACACCACCATGCCCAGCTAATTTTTGTATTTTTAGTAGAGATGGGGTTTCACCATGTTGGCTAGGCTGATCCGCTCACCTTGGCCTCCCAAAGTGCTGGGATTACAGGCGTGAGCCACCTTGCCTGGCCTCTACCTTAAATTCTAAATTATTTCACTTTCCTTGTCTGGAAAATAAGTGGGTTCTAGAAACTCCCAGTGTGGCAAAATGGGGTGTATATAAACTGATCGGTGACCGAGGAGTATAAGAAGCCAAGGGATTCATGTGATCCATCTTCTAAAATAGCAATACCACTCAAAGACTGTAAAGTAAGCAGAATCTTGCTTTTTCACATATGAAAATCTTGGAAAAAAAAAAAAAGAAAAAATGTATGCACTGAACAAATAGAAAATTTGGCACTTTTGAGAACCTGGTGGCAATGATATTGCTGTTGTATCAAAGTAATAAGGGTGAGTGAACTTTGAGAGATAAATTATACCTGACCATTGGAACCAGTGAGCCAAGCATGTGACTGCAGTAAGCCTCCAAAACCTAATTTTTTGGAAAAACAAGCTGGTCACCTTACAAACCAGAGTGTTTATGACTTTCAATTTTCTTTTTTAAGAGACAAGGTCTTCCTCTGTCACCTAGGCTGGAATGCAGTGGTGCAATGATGAATATTAATAGCACCTCTATAGCAGAAACTACTGAATCAAAAAGAAGTATAGGATATTCTTAGATGTTCATTTAAAATATGGATTTTTAATCTGTGGTAAATGTGCTCACACTGAAACCTTGGTTTTTTGAGAATATCCTGACCAAAAAATGGCAAGAGATTTTGCTCCTGCAGTCAAAAAAATCAGTCACATATGCCTGATGAGGGTCTAGTATATAGGTTATATAAAGAACACTTACAACTCAACAGCAAAAAGACAAGCTTATTAAAAAATGGGCAAAGGATTTGCCTTAGTCTATTTGGGCTGCTATAACAAAATACCATAGACTGTGGCTTATAAACAACAGAAATTTATTTCTTGCAGTTCTGGAGGCTGGAAGTTCAAGATCAAGGCATTGGCAGATTCTTTGTCTGGTGACCTCACTCCCCTACAGGCTATCATCTTTTCATTGTAACTCACACAGTGGAAGAGGGTAAGGGGTCTCTCTCTAGGTTCTCTCTCTCTTTTTCTTTTCTTTTCTTTTTTTTTTTTTTTGAAATGGAGTCTCACTCTGCCACCCAGGCTGGAGTGCAGTGGTGAAATCTCGGCTCACTGCAACCTCTGCCTCCCAGGTTCAAGTGAGTCTCCTGCCTCAGCCTCCTGAGTAGCTGGGACTACAGGCACATGCCACTATGCCCAGCTAGTTTTTGTATTTTTAGTAAAGATGGAGTTTCACCATATTGGCCAGGCTGGTCTCAAACTCCTGACCTTGTGATCCACCAGCCTTGGCCTCCCAAAATGATGGGATTACAGGCATGAGCCACCACGCCCAGCCATTTCTCTCTTTTACAAGCACTAACCCATTCATGAGGGCTCTGTCCTCATAACCTAATCTCCTCCCAAAGGCCTGCCTCCTGTTGGAAATAGATGTTGGAAACAGATGCTTGGTGGCGCAAAGAAAATTTAGCACTGAGACAAAGGATCTTTTAGCAATGCAATTTCTACTTCCTGGACTGCAGGAAGGGTACTAGCCATTTTGCCACGAGAGTACAATGAATAAAGGAAAACAGACAAATGTATCCCTTACCCATTTGGAGTTGTCCTTACTGCTGTGTTTAATCTTTGTTAGTTGGAGCCAGACCTTACAATTTAAACGAAAACCCAATTGGCTAGTAAGTTCAAACTCTTTTAAACAGGTAAAGGCAATGAAAAGCTGGGACATGAGCACGTCCAGCACAGATATCATTGTTAAAGTACAAGGACATAGAATGTACTACGTGCCTGTAAGCATGGCATATCTGACAACTACATAGGATAAGGCTTAACAAAGTTATTAGCACTCTTATTTTTTAACAAAAAATAAAACTTTAAAGAAGAACTTTTTCACTTCCCACACTTCTAATATCACCACTTTGTGGGTTAGGATTTCAACATATGAATTTGGGGAACAGACATTTAAGGACTTAAATTTAAGGACTTTCCAGGACTTAAATAGACATGCTTACTTCAGCATCACATACACTTATTTATTCATTTTATTTTATTTTTTTTTTATTTTTATTTTCATTTTGAGATTGGGTCAGGTGGCTGAGGTAGGGGGATCACTTGGACCCAGGAGGTTGAGGCTGCAGTAAGCTGTGATTGTGCCACTGCACTCCAGACTGAGTGACAGAGTGAGACCCTATCTTTTAAAAAGAAAAATTTAAAAATAATTTGTTGTTTTAAATAAAGTAAGTACTACTAGGTCTAAAACAACCCCAGAGGTCTCCTGGACTCCCTCTAACCACCCTTGCTTTCTGTCTGTTCCCTCCGCCCACAGACAATCTTTCATCCCTTTTTCTTCCTTCAGTGTTTACCTTCATATATATTTTAAATTTTTTATTTTTTTTAAAAAAAAGATGAGGTTTCACCATGTTGGCCAGGCTGGTCTTGAACTCCTGACCTCAGGTGATCCACCCACCTCTGCCTCCCAAAGTGCTAGGATTACAGGTGTGAGCCACTGCACTCGGCTGTTTACCTTCATATTTTAAAATAAAATGCATATAGTGATACATATATACATATAAGTGTGTGTGTGTATGTGTGTGTATATATATATATATATATATTTTTTTTTTTTTTTTTTTTTGAGACAGAGTCTTGCTCTGTTGCCCAGGCTGATGTGCAATGGCTCCATCTCAGGTCACTGCAACCTCTACCTCCCAGGTTCAAGTGATTCTCCTGCCTCAGCCTCCTTAGTAGCTGGGATTACAGGTGCCTGCCACCACACCTGGCTAATTTTTTATTTTAATAGAGACAGGGTTTTACCATGTTGGTTAGGCTGGTCTCAAACTCCTGACCTCAAGTGATCCACCTGCCTTGGCTTCCCGAAGTGCTGGGATTATGGGCGGGTGCAAGCACGCCTAATTTTTTTTTGTATTTTTAGTAGAGATGGGGTTTTACCATGTTAGCTGGGCTGGTCTGAAACTCCTGACCTCAGGTGATCTGCCCACCTCAGCCTCCCAAAGTGCTGGGATTACAGGCATGAGCCACTGCACCCTGCTCGTATAGTGCTATATTTTTTATGTTTTGGTTTTAGATATAAACTGATGACTTTATAGTGGTATGAAGATGAGGTTTTTAGCTCTATTATTACCCAGCATATCATCTAAAGACATTTAAACATATACATACATTCTCCTTCCCCATCCTCCTAATACAGTTGTGTCATAAGTTTGGATTCTATTGATATTTATGTTTACATGTATAATGAGTTGTGCTATGAAGACAATTTCTTGTACTTTTTCTCTTCTTTTTTTCATTGCTATTAATAAGTGCTTTACACTTGCTTGAAGAAGTGAATGATATGCCATCCCAAAACATACCAAATTGGTAATTGGATTATTTTGAGTTGAAAACCTTTAAGAAGAAAGGGCAAGCTAACCTGCCTTCTCCTGCTTGCAGCAAGCCATCAACATTGCTCTGGGAGGGGCACTCTCCCTGCACCAGGCTCAGAAAAGACCCGTCATCTCAGAGTGGGAATAACAATGTACCTGACAAATGTACTTTTGGAAATCACCCTTATCTTCCATATACCTCCTAGTGACACCCCTCCAAATGTATTGCTTCTAGCCAGGTCGCCTTTGTCCTGTGCTTTCTTCTCAGATTTATCATTCTTTGTCCAAAAAGTATAAAAGCAGATTGCTTTGGTCATTTCTTTGGACTTGACTCTCTTGTGAAGATCCTCATGTATAAAACTAATGAATTTGGGCTGGGTGCAGTGGCTCACACCTGTAATCCCAGCACTTCAAGAGGCCAAGGAGGGCAGGTCACTTGAGGTCCGTAGTTTGAGACCAGCCTGGCCAACATGGTGAAGCCTCATCTCTACTAAAAATCAAAAAATTAGCTGAGTATGATGATGCACGCCTGTAATCCCAGCTACTTGGGAAACTGAGGCAGGAGAATTACTTGAACCCGGGAGATGGAGGTTGCAGTGAGCTCAGATTGCACCGCTGCACTCCAGCCTAGATGCTAGAAGGCGACTCTGTCTTAAAACAAAACAAAAGTAATGAATTTGTATGATTTTCTCTTGTTAATCTGTGTGGTGTCAATTTGGTTTCTAGAACCAGCTGAAGAACCCATATAATACCAACAGAGGAACTGGAGGTGATCTCTTGCTCTCCTACACTCTTTGACCTCATTTTTTATTTACCTGGCACTTATTCATCCCCAAGGTCTCTGCCAGAAGCGTACATCTCTTCTCAAGTTCTGCAAATATATTGAGAATTCCAGCAATTTTATCTTGTTCTTTGAAACCTTCCGCTTGCCCCAGGACTCATCTGTCCTCCTGCTACAGGCTGGGCTAGTTGCTCTCTGACCCTCTTGTACAGATGCCACAGGGAGACTGCTTCTTACCCTCTGCCTGGAAATTCCTTTCACTCTTCTCCTGAGTGAGCTTTCATGCGTCCTAGATCCCACGTCTTATTCTTTCTTGGTTTACTCTATTCAATGAAGCACTTCTTCCAGTAGCTTCCTGAAAAATACTGCATGGGGAATACATTTCTTGAGGTGTTACATGTTTGGAAGATCTTTATTCTACTCTTATGTCTGATTGACAGTTTGGTAGGAAACAGACTCCTAAGTTGGCATTAATTTACCCTTGCAATTTTGAAGTCATTGTTCATTGTCCTCTAGCTTCAAACTGAGATTTCAGAAACTATTCCAATTCTGATGCTTTGTGTGTGACCTCTTTTTTTCCTTAGAAGGACTGTGGGCCGAGTGATGGCTCACACCTGTAATCTCAGCACTTTGGGAGGCCAGGGTGGAAGTGTCACTTGAGTCCAGTTGTTTGAGACCAGCCTGGGCAACATGAGGCAATCTCATCAATACAAATGTTTTGTTAAAAAAATTAGCCGGGCATGGTGGTGCACTCCTGTAGTCCCAGCTACTTGGGAGGCTGAGGTGGGAGGATCACTTGAGCCTGGGAGGTTGAGGCTACAGTGAGCCATGATTGTGCCACCACACTCCAACTTGAGGAATAGGTGAGACCCTGTCTCAAAAACCAAGATTTTAATTTTTTGTCTTTTTCTCTTCTTTCTTTTTTCTTTCTTTCTTTCCTTTCTTTTCTTTTTTCCTTCCTTCCTGTCTTCCTTCCTTCTTTCCTTTTTCTTTCTACCTTTTTTTTTTTTGATAGGGTCTTGCTCTGTCATCCAGCCTGGAGAGCAGTGATGTGATCATGGCTAACTCTAGCCTTGGCCTCTTAGGCTCAAGCAATCCTCCCACCTGAGCCTCCTGAGAAGCTTGGACTAGAGATGCATGCCACCACATCTAGCTAATTTTTATTTTTTGTAGAGACAGAGGTCTCCCTGTGTTGCCCAAGCTGGTCTTGAACTCCTCGACTCAAGTGATCCTCCTCCCTCCGCCTCCCACAGTGGCATAAGCCACTGTGCCCAGCCAGAGAAGTTTTCTTGAAGTGACTCTTTCTCTTGTCTATTACTGCACAACAAAACATAATAGCTCAAAATAACAACCTTGAAGAAGACAAAAGAGATATAGAGAGGAACCACTTTATTTGCTCACAATTTTATCAATTGTGCTAGGCTCAGCTGGTCAGAATCTCGACCGGGTGTGGTGGTTCACATCTGTGATCCCAGCAAGTTTTTAAATTTTCTTTTTATAGCATCTTGTTTTTGTTTCATGGATGTACTATATTCCTAACACACTGACTATTAATTACAGGGGCTTTAAACATTTTTTCTTCTGCTGTCTTAATGTCCTACAGGTTCCTTTTATTCCTGTTTAATTATATACCTGGTTTGATCCTCAATAATTAAGTGATCCTTGCCTGACTGCTTGCACTTTAAGATATAGCAATAAGAGGCCGATTGTATGCTCTGAGTTTGTTGGGGCTCAGAAACCAATACCCCAAAATATAGTGCTTTGATGTGCTGAACGGAAGAAGCTTCGAGGTTTCTCTGACCACACTCCCCACCATCTCTCCCAAAGCGCCGGATCAAGCTGAAGTTCCTTCGTCTGCCTAAGATCCAGACCCACCAGAAGGAACAATTATTTATTTATTTATTTATTTATTTATTTATTCGTCTTTCTTCTTTTTTTCTTTTACTTTTTAATTTTTGTGAGAAAGTGCCTGCGGAGGAACAATTTTTTTTTTTCTTATTCTTCCTGTAAGACCAAGAATGTAACCACATCTGAAGAGACCCTTTCAGGAGCTAATGTATAAATTAAGCTCTGTTCCCCTGTCATTCATTCTCTCTACTAACTCCCTGAAAGAATGCTGCTTCTTCACCTTCCCACAGTCTTTTTTCCAGGATAGTATATAAGCTTCTAAACTCCTCTGCGGGGTAAGTAATCACTCCATGGTTCTCCCCAGGTAAAATTTCTATGCCTTTTCTCCAATTAGTTTCTTTCATGAGCTGATTTTTTGGCAAACCTTCAGAGGGCAAAGAGGGAGTTTTTCCTTGGCCCCTACAGTTCATTGGCTTGTGGGCTTCCCTATGGGATGATCTATCTGGCTGGGCTGTATATATATATATATATATAGAGAGAGAGAGAGAGAGAGAGAGAGAGAGAGAGAGAGAGAGAGAGAGAGAGGGTTTCACTCTGTCACTCGGGCTAGAGTGCAGTGGCACAATCATGAATCACTGCAGCCTCAACCTCCCGGGCTCAAGTGATCCTCCCACCTCAGCCTCCTGAGTATCTGGGACTACAGGCCCA
Source organism: Cacajao melanocephalus (assembly GCA_963573385.1). NCBI lineage: Eukaryota > Metazoa > Chordata > Mammalia > Primates > Pitheciidae > Cacajao > Cacajao melanocephalus. The sequence goes on along the minus strand of CAUYLG010059480.1, from coordinate 21,823 downwards.
TACCTCTGTGCCCAGCTAATTTTTTATTCTTTGCAGAGGTGAGGATCTCACCATGTCTCCCAGGCTAGTCTCAGACTCCTGGCTCAAGTGATCCTCTGGCTGGACTATATCTTAAAGAACAGTAGAAATGAAAGAAATATGAGTGTCAATATTTAAACTAATCACATCATATGCACTTGTATATGTTAGGAATAACTGTAATATGTTAATTTACTAGTTAGGCTAAAATATCACCCTCTTCTCTCCCCTAAAACTCAAAAAGCTAATAACATCATTTCAGATATAGCATTTATAGGAATGAGTCATATTTGGCTGTGAATCATAATCAATGTCTCAACTAAAACTTGGCAGAATATCAACCGCACAGGTTCATCCTGAGCTTTCCTGTGAAGGTGACTGTGCCTGTTCTTCAGCTCTGAAATCCAAACATACTTAGGGTCTTTCTCTGTGTGTTCAGGAATTTTTAAAATGATATAATTTAGGGAATGTCAGCCTTGTCTTCTTGCACAAACTTTAATTTTTTTTAATTTGTCCTGACAGTATACCAAGTAACAAACCTTAAATTTTTAAGGATGAAATTAAAACATGAGAAAGATAACTCACTGGGTGTGGTGGCTCACGCCTATAATCCCAGGACTTTGGGAAGTCAAGACAGGCAGATTACTTGAGGCCAGGAGTTCAAGACCAGCCTGGCCAACAGGGTGAAACTCCATCTCTACTAAAAATACAAAAATTAGCTGGGCATGATTGTGCATACCTGTAGTCTCAGCTACTTGGAGGCTGAGGTGAGAGAATCACTGGAACCTGGGAGGCAGAGGTTGCAGTGAACCAAAATCATACTACTGCACTCCAGCCTGGGTGACAGACTGAGACCCTGTCTCAAAAAAAAAAAAAAAAAAAGATAAGCAATGTCAATTTGATTGTTTTGTACAAATCCTAAATTTTTCTGGATGTTATAAGGACATGAAAATGTTATTTTCTTAGTACAAATTGCCAGAAAACTCTCTATACAGTCTCACTTAGGCTAAAAAACTACAAGCATCTCTCCAAAACAAGTGTTCATTTTGTAACCTTCTACTATCACAAAGTCGAAAGAGCTCTACAAACTGAAATTCTATTCTATCATATCACTTTAAACTCAAATACTGTAAAACTTGGAGCACTGCAGTATTGTGTAAAAATGAAATATGCTATTTTCCTTATGGAATTTTAGCTGTCGACTAGAAGGACAGGAACGAACTGACTGTCCTGGGGCATGAAAAGTAAATGAGATTTGGCAGGGTGTATTTCAATCCATCTTCCTTAATTTATTTTAAGCTTCTTGAAAATAATTTTACTCCCATTCTGGAGATATCAAGTGAAATAACCAAGGATAACTAGAATGATTAAATAAATAGATTCCAATATTTTGCACAAGAGTAGGAACACTTTTTGTATAAATGGTTCATAGGCAACTAAAAAGCAACTTAGTTGTTTGGGGATTCTTTTGGGTTTAAGAGAGAAAACATAAAAATTTCAATCCATTAGGAGTTTTTTTCTTTTCGAGGGGACAGAGTCAGTCTGTTGCCCAGGCTGGAGCGAAGAGATGCCATCATGGCTTACAGCCTCCCAGGCTGAAACAATCCTCCCACCTCAGCCTCCTGAGTAGCTGGGACTACAGGTGTGTGCCAGCCAGCTAATTTTTTAAATATTTTGTAGAGACAGAGTCTCGCTATGTTGCCCAGGCTGGACTCAAATTCCTAGCCTCAAGTGATCCTCCTCCTGCCTCAGCCTCCCAAAGTGTTGCAATTACAAGTGTGAACCAACTGCACCCAGCTTCGTGGCCCTTTAAAGTGAAGAACATGAAAAATAAAACCTGGCCAGGCACAGTGGCTTACACCTGTGATCCCAGCACTTTGAGAGTACGTGGTGGGAGGATCACTTGAGCCCAGGAGTTTAAGAGCCACCTGAGCAACGTAGCCAGACCTTGTCTCTACAAAAAATAAAAAATTAGCCTGGCATGGTGGCATGAGCCTGTAGTCCCAGCTACCTGGAGACTGAGGTGGCAGGATTGCTTGAGCAAGGGAGGTCAGGGCTGCGGTGAGCCATGATCACACCACTGCACTCCAGCCTGGGTGACACAGTTACACCTTGTCTCAAAAGAAAAAAGGAAGGAAGAAAGGGAGGGAAAGAGGGAGGGAGGGAGGGAGGGAGGAAAAAAAATCCTTATTAGACCAAGATAATCGGCTGGGCATGGTGGCTCAAATGCTGTAATCCCAATACTTTGGAAGCTGAGGCGGGTGGATCACTTGAGGTCAGTAATTTGAGACCAGCCTGATCAACATGGTGAAACCTCATCTCTACTAAAAATACAAAAATTAGCTGGGTGTGGTTGCAGGCTCCTGTAGTTCTGGCTACTCAGGAGGCTGAGGTAGAAGAAATGCTTGAACTGGGGAGGCAGAGGTTGCAGTGAACCTAGAGTGTGCCACTGCACTCCAGCTTGGGTGAAAGAGAAAGACTCTGACTCAAAAAAAAAAAAAAAAAAACCCAAAAAATCAAGATAATGGCTGGCGCGGTGGCTCAAACCTGTAATTCCAGCATTTTGGTCTAAAAACCTACAAGAATTTCTCCAAAATAAGTGTTCATTTTGTAACCTTTTACTATCACGTAGTTGAAAGAGCTCTACAGTCTGCTGAGGGGGGCAGGTCACTTGATGTCAGAAGTTCGAAACCAGCTTGGCCAACATGGTGAAATCCGTCTCTACTAAAAATACAAAAAAATCAGCCAGGCATGGTGGTGGGCACCTGTAATCCCAGCTACTCGGGAGGCTGAGGCAGAATTGCTTGAACCTGGGAGGCAGAGGCTGCAGCAAGCTGAGATTGCGCCACTGCACTCCAGCCTGGGTGACAGAGTAAGACTCTGTCTCAAATAAATAAATAAACAAACAAACAATAAATAATCTTATTTTCTCTCCGCATTGCCCTGTTGGTTTTCATATTCCAATCAAAGCTATTGTTACTCTCTAAGTCAACTAGATTTGGAAATCTGGGAGCCATCCCTATTACTTTTTTTTCTCACCTCTCCTGACCCTCCTATTTCCTACCCTGTCTGGTCTCCCAGCTTAACCAATGTCACTAGTTACCAGGTCTCAGGTTTTTATTCTAATGTCCACCTTTCCATTTCCTCTGAACTGTCTTAGCCCAAGTTCCCAAGTGCCCACAGCTGAGTTACGACCATTTGCCTCACTGCCTCAAGTCTATATTTTAGGGGTTTCAAGTTTTTTGCCTAGAGTCAGGTAAGTAAAGGAGCAAAATGAGCTGGCTGAGCACAGGTCTTATTTTAAGAGGGTGTCCTCTACTCAGCTTCAGCCAACTGTTGCTCCGCCAGAGATCAATGAGACAGTGTTACTAGAAATCCAGTTTTTGGGTCGGGCACGGTGGCTCACACCTGTAATCCCAGCACTTTGGGAGGCCAAGGTAGGAAGATCATTTGAGGCCAGAGTTCAAGACCAGCCAGGGCACAACGAGACCCCACTGATTTTTTGTAAAACTACATAAGCTACGTTTTTGTAGTTTTTTAAAATTAGAAATTAGCCAGGCACGTTGGCACATGCCTACAGTCCCAGTTACTTGGTAATCTGAGGTGAGAGGATCACTTAAACCCAGGAGGTCAAAGCTGCAGTGAGCTATGATTGAGCCGCTGCACTCCAGCCTGGGTGACAGGGTGAGTCCCTTTTGGGAAGGGAAGGAGAGGGGAGGGGAGGAGAGAGGGGGAGAAAAAAGAAGAGGCCAGGCGTGGTGGCACATGCCTGTAGTTCCAGCTACTCGGGAGGCTGAGGCTGGAGGATCACTTGAGCCCAGGAGTTCTGGGCTGTAGTGTGCTATGCCGATCAGGTGTCCGCACTAAGTTCGGCATCAATATGGTGACCTCCCGAGAGCCAGGGACCACCAGGTTGCCTAAGGAGGGGTGAACCAGCCCATATTGGAAACAGAGCAGGTGAAAACTCCTGTGCTGATCAGTAGTGGGATCGTGCCTGTGAATAACCACTGTACTCCAGCCTGGGCAACATAGCAAGACCCCGTCTCTTTAAAAAAAATTTTTTTTAATATTAAAAAAAAAGGAGGCTGGGCACGGTGGCTCACGTCTGTAATCCTAGCACTTTGGGAGGCCGAGGTGGGTGGATCACCTGAGATCAGGAGTTCAAGACCAGCCTGGCCATCATGGTGAAACCCCATCTTTGAAAAAAAAAAAAAAAGGAAAAGAGAAGGAAGAGAGGAAGAAGAGGGGAAGGGAAGGATAGAGGGAGGAATGGAAAGAAGGAAGGGAGGGAGGGAGCGAGGGAAGGAATTCGGTTTTCCAAGAGAACTCAGAAATTCCTAGAGTGGCCTTAAGATTCTTACTTCCGTTCCTAAAAAAAACTCCATCTCCTAAAGCTGCCACATTGGCCCGGCCAATCCTCTCAATGTTTGTCTGTCCACAGTTCCTAAAACGGGCCTAAGTGGTTCCTTATAGACAGGGGCTTCACCATCCCGGCCAGAAGCCACCCAGGACAGCTCTAGTAAGAAAGTTCTGTTGAATGTAGATAATATTGACTAACCATCCAATTATCCTGTCTGGACCAATCCACACTGAACCAATCAGCTTCCCTCTCTCTGGAATTTGAACTTTCGGTAAACAGCAAGCCAGGCCGTAGTGAGAGTGGAAGCAGAAACACAGAAAAAGAACAAACAGTGATTGAGTCTTTTAGAGTTAGGCTCAACAAATATCTGCTAAGAAGTGATAACCTACTAGTTAGGGCTGTATTGGATCCCGAATCAATTTCGAGTTTCCAAATGTCATTTCAAGTTGGTCAGGTATTACATCATTTCTTGCTCCTTCCATGAGTTCTGGGTATGAAGGTTTTCCTGCTATCCTATGAGGCCTGGTATGTGGTCAATGTTCTTGTCTTCCTTATGTCTATGTGTGCATATCCTTAAAACAACCCATTACTTTAGGTAACCTGAGTTAATTCTTGCAATGAAGAAAAAATAATATACACAATGATCTCTCTCCCTCTCTCTCTCTTTTTTTTTGACACAGTCTCACTCTGTCGCCCATGCTGGAGTGCATGATCTCTGCTAACTGCAACCTCTGCCTCCTAGGTTTAAGCGATTCTTCTGCCTCAGGCTCCCGAGTAGCTGAGATTACAGGTGCGTGCCACCATGCCCAACTAATTTTTGCATTTTTAATGGAGATAGGGTTTTACCATGTTGGCCAGGCTGGTCTTGAATTCGTAACCTCAGGTGATCTGCCTGCCTCTGTTAAAATGCATGCACTCAATGAAGGGACCCCCGCAAACAGGCTTTGTGTGAGCAACATGGCTGCTTATTCACCTGGGTACTGGCGGGCTGAGGCCGAAAAGGGTGTCAGCATAGGATGGTGGGATAGGAGCTGGTTTTATAGGTTTGGGGTGGGGAGTGGAAAGTTAGAGTTTAGGGCAGTTTTTTGGAAGCTGGGGGGGGGAGGGGAGTCTTAGGTTTGCAACCTGGGAGGGATCTAGGGTGTGGAGTCACGAGGTTGACCAAGGTCGGTTACAAAGTCCAATGGCCTTATCAGTTAGGGCGGGAATCAGGAACAATAGAGAATGTCTCAAAGTTAAGTAAGCACCACAGGGGTTGATCATTTCTTTCTCCTTTCATGGTCTTTAGATTTTCCAGGAACTCATCTGGAGTGTCCATGCAGCTCACAGAGGTTAACACTGTGTCCATGGGGCTGTCAGCCAGCCTAAAAGACCTTACAGCCCGGGGCCTCCCAAAGTGCTGGGATTACAGGTGTGAGCCACCGTCCCCAGCCTCTCTCTATTTTTTTTAAAATCACTCTTTTTGTGATTTTGATAAACTGTAAAATGCTCCCAACTGCTTTTCTTCTGATCTTTTGCTCTTCTCTGCTTCAATGTAGAAAATTATTCTGGAATACTTAAGAACATGAGTTACATTAGTAAAAGTACATTCGTAAGTCAAGAAAAATGTGCCAATATTCTATAAAGTGCATTCTATTACACACACACACACACACAAAATGGCATTATGTTTTTGATGACTTTATTTAGAGTAGTTACAAGAGAGGATTGGTTGGATGTCTCCAGTTTTTACAAAGAGCTTAAATTATGAAAAAGGTGATAATTCTCCAGAATCACAAAGCACTGTGGAACAAGAACTATGCTTCAATCCATACTCAGAACATGTAAGGGAGATGAAATAGGATGCTGACCGTGACAGTAGGAACAAATAAAAAGAGAAAAAGGGGAAAAGACATGAGACATAAAGTGAAAGGACAAAAATTCCATCCTTTTTACAATGGAGTAAATATTTCAAACAATTTCATAATGTAATAATTAAATCAGAATTTAAAAAAAAATCATTATAATTCATGACCTTAAAAGGAAATGTGTGTTTTTGTTTTTGTTTTTGTTTTTTTTAATAGAGACAGGGTCTCACTTTGCTGCCTAGGCTCGTCTCAAAACTCCTGAGCTCAAGTGATCCTCCCGCCCTGGCCTCCCAATGTGTTAGGATTACAGGCGTGGGCCTCTGAGTCTGGCCAAATTTTGTGTTTTTAAAAAATCCCAGCAGTGTGGCTGGGTATGATGGCTCATGCCTGTAATCCCTGCATTTTGGGAGGCTGAGGCAGGTGGATCACCTGAGGTCAGCCTCACTAACATGGCAAAAACCCACCCCTACTAAAAATACAAAAATTAACCAGATGTGGTGGCCCAATGCCTGTAATCTCAGCTACTCAGGAGGCTGTGGCATGAGAATCGCTTAAACCCAGGAGGTGAAGGTTGCAGTGAGCTGAGATTGCTCCACTGCACTCCAGCCTGACAGAACGAGACTTTATCTTAAAAAATAAAATAAAATAAAAATAAAAGCCCAGCAGTGACATTATCCATATTACTCTGCTTCCAGTCTATACTAATGGTATAATAGTAATATTTGGCTTTTCTCTTCCATTACTGTCAGAGCCCCTTGAAGCCCTTGGAATTTCCTGATGGGAGTGTCTTTTGTCACTCATAAAGTACCCTTTTAATAACACTTGAGTTTATGCTAATAAGGTAATTTTGGGTGGTGGCCTTTAGACAATCTCAGGGTGGAGCCAGTCACCAGAAAGACCAAGTGATTTTAGGATTAGAGAGTTGCAGCTTTCAGCTACATTCACCAACATCCAGAAAAGGTGTGGAGGGGTGGGGCTGGACGTTAAGCACTATAAAAACTCAATCAATAATATTTGATGAGCTTTCAGGTTGCCAACCAAGTGGCAGTGTTAGGAGGGTGGGGCACCTAGAGAAGGTGTAGAAGCTCTGCCCCTCAAACCGCTGATCTTCTGTATCCTTTATTTATTTACTTATTTGATTTTTTTTTTTTTTTTTTTGAGACAGAGTTTTGCTCTTTTTGCCCAGGCTAGAGTGCAATGGCGCAACTGCAGTTCACTGTAACCTCCGTGTAAGGTCTTTTAGGCTGACTGACAGCCCCATGGACGCCATGTTAACCTCTGTGACCTGCACAGACACTCCAGATGAGTTCCTGGAAAATCTAAAGTAACTAGAAGACCATGAAAAGAGAAAGAAATGATCAACCCCTTTGGTCTCTACTTAACTTTAAGACATTCTCCACTGTTCCCTTATTCCTGCCCCAATTGATAAGGCCATTGGACTTTGTAACCAAGCTTGGTCAACCTCGTGACCCCACCGCCCTAAGACCCCCACCCAGCTTGCAAACTTACCACCCAGAGACAGGAGGCCACTGCACTCCAACCTGAGTCTCAGAATAAAAGCCCCATCTAAAAAAAAAAGTTTATAAAGTGTTTGGGAAGCATTTTTCTGGATATTCAATCTGTCCAAATTTGCCATCAATCATAAAACGTTCCATTTGAGGCACCAGTTGCTTACTACACCAAAGCTGAAAATTATTGTAGGGGCTATGAGGGTAAGATATTGTGGTCTTCTAAAAACATAGAATCTAGTGTGGCAGGTAGTACAGCTGTTGTTAAAACTTTGGTCTTGCTGTACCTGGACTGGGGATCAAATTCTGATGCTAACTTACAGTTTGATCTTTGACAAGTCCTTTATCGTAAGCCTCAGTTTCTCCAGGTGTAAAATGGGAATAAAATACAGTACTGTCCATCTAAAAATAAGAACCTGAGGCAAAATTAGGCCAAGATTGAGGACTGCAACCCAGGACCATATATTCAAGCTGCGCTGAATATACACTCGGATTAGCCACAGTTACCAGTAGGTTTTTAAAGGAAAAGAGGCAGCTCCTAATTGTTTACCAATGTATATTTAAAAACTATACATTGTTCTTTATGTCTTAAATTCCAGAAACATAAAGATAATGCGCAGGCAGCTAACCAGGAACAAAATGCCTTTAAACAACTGCCCCAGGCATGGGTTGGTAGGGAAAGGAAGAGAATGACAGAGCCTAGAGCTGAGGTCTGATCTGTTTTTCTTAGTACTATTCATAAAGGTTGTCGTGAGGTTAAAGTGAGATAATTTATGTAAAGAACAGTTCCTGGAACATAAATACTTAATAAATTATGGCCACAATTCTTTTTTGTGGGTGAGCCGTGCGGGGAGATCAAAAGAGATTTCTGTCTACACACAGCTAACAAAATACTCTGTAGGTTGCAGAGCTGTTTCACTTTCTCCCTTGGAGATACAAGCCAACTTGCTGCTTCCTCAAGTACCAGACACAATGTTGCGATCTCAAAGTCTCACAATCCTTCAAGTATGAAGTCAGAAAAAACTCCAACTTCCCTTTATGGATTTACAGAGAACTTTTTATACATTGAGGGGCTAATTCAACCAGTAAGTCACTTTGATTTTTACTCTGATCACCGCGACTAATAAGCAGCGTCGCTGAACCAAGTAAATGAAAGAATCGTGAGCCACACTTCAGTAGATATAATTTAAACGTAGACCGATTTTCTTCACGATTGCTAGGGAAAAAAAATCCCTACAATGTACTTAGAAATCTTTTTTTAAAATGATAACGCTGTTACGTTTCGCTGAAAATAAAACGGATACTTCCCCAAGGTCAGCAGCGGAAGAGGCAACCGTGGCCTTGCCAGAGTCGTCCCGCTTCCCGGCCCCCGTTCTTCCTGCCGCCCTCCTCCTGCCCCCTCCCTTCCCCACCCTAATCAACAAACTCCCCCGGGACATTTCAGTCCCACCACTCTTTAGCCAGGCGAAGCGCGGGGGCGTGCTGGGGAGGGGTAAGGAGGGTGGGGCGGAAACCCAACTTCATTGTTCGCGGGACCGACTTTTCCCGAAAGAGCACAGTGGCAGCGCCTGCGCACTGCGCGCTCTTTGTGCCAGGCTGCAGCAAGCTGGTTGTTTGTGTGTGCCTACCCCAAGCGGCGGAGGCGGAGCGGGGGCGTGGCCTGCACCGTCGCATTCTGATTGGGCTTTCCCAGGGAGGTGGGCGGGCACGGGGCGGAGCTTCCGATAACAACACTCGGAGCTGGGGCTGTGGCTATTTGTTGCTGCGCCGCCACCGCCCGAGTCATGTTCCGCGATCTTCTCTGGCTCTCCTAGCAGCATCCGTCGCCGCTACCCTGTCTTCACAGGCTTCACCTTTTCCTGTTCTCCTCGTTGCTGAGCGACAAGCTTCCTAGCGCTATGACCGTCGTCTCTGTCCCGCAGCGGGAGCCGCTCGTCCTGGGTGGCCGCCTTGCGCCGCTTGGCTTTTCCTCCCGCGGTTACTTCGGGGCCCTCCCGATGGTGACCACGGCTCCGCCGCCTTTACCCCGGATCCCGGATCCCCGGGCACTGCCCCCGACCCTTTTCCTCCCTCACTTCCTAGGGGGAGATGGCCCGTGTCTGACCCCCCAGCCTCGCGCTCCAGCAGCTCTGCCCAACCGCACCCTCGCCGCGGCTGGAGGCACCCCTCGGGCAGCGCCGAAGAAGCGGCGAAAGAAGAAGGTGCGGGCCAGCCCCGCAGGGCAGCTGCCCAGCCGCTTCCACCAGTACCAACAGCACCGGCCGAGTCTGGAGGGCGGCCGGAGCCCGGCTACGGGCCCGAACAGAGCACAGGAGGTCCTGGGCCCGGCCGCCGTCTTGGCCCCGAGTCCTACAGCCGCAACCCGCACGGAAGGAGCCAGCCCCGACCTTGCCTCGCTGCGGCCCGCGGCGCTCGACCAACCCCCGCTCAGGAAAGAGGTAAGGGCCGCCGGGGGCCGTTGGGGAGTCGGGCCCTTAGACGGTCGTTGTGGAGCTCTGGGGCTGCAGGCTCTGCAACCTGGGGGTCGGGCGGGTGGGGGCGGGGTGGGGGGCGGCTGTTTACTCGGGAGGGAAGTTTCCGTGACGCCCGCTCCAGTCTTGCTTTGGGGGAAGAAGGGGGAAGGGGAGGCATGCGCTGGCGCTTGTGATTGGCTCCCAGGAGTCGGCCAATGAGAAGCGCTGCTGCGCCCCAGCAACAGCCCCGATTTAGAAGGCTGGCGGCGTTCCAGGGGGTTTCGGTGTTCCGGGCGCTCAGCGGGGTGGGGGCAGGGACGGGGCCCGCGGGAGGGCTGACGTCAGCGCGCGCTACGTGCCCGACGCTCCTGCGCCCATGAAGGAGGCGAGGCTGGGTGGGGGCGGCCGTGAAGAACGGGGCCCAGCCTTCAGCTTCCCGGCTGTCGGGAGCCCCAGTCCTAGTCAGTGAAGCGCGGAGACGGTCTCTAAGGTCCCGCCATTGGGGGTGGAGTGGGCTCCGAGCGGCTCGGTTTCCTTTGGTTGGAGCCGTGCCGAAATGAGAGGTGTACCCGGTTTGGGACGCGCAGTCCAGCTGGGGCTCTGCCCGCCGCGGGCCTGACCTACTTAGTGGTTCTAAGTTATGGGTTGGCAGGAGCCGCACAAAACTGATTTTATTACGGTTGCCACTGTGTACTTCGTGTTAGTGCGTCCAGAGTAAGTTTTCAGAAGAGGTAGCAATTGAATTCTCTTAGGCTGTGTGATTGCAGTGCTATTGGATTAGGACAAAATGGATAGAAGTTTAAATGGGATTAAGTCTACGAAATGATTTCAAAGTCTTGCCAAATAACGTTTGATGGACTTAAATGACTTTTTTTGTAATATCAGGTTCTCACTATTTAGTGAATGTTGCATTGAATTAGAGATTTGCAGTTTACCTAGCTGTGCCCTTGGAAAAAATTTGCTCCCGGCTTTTTTGTTTGTTTTTTGGTGCCGTGGCTGGGATCACTGCGTTTCCTTACGTTCTCACATATCTTCCAAGTTTTAAAAATCCTCGACTTTTGAAATATCCGTGACTATCTAAAAGCTTTTGTGCTTGTTTCCTGGCCTGTTTTCCGGAACAGGTATTAACCAGGGACCTCTGGCAGTGAACCCTATTGACGTGGAAAGTTAACTTGTGCTCCACTTTCTTGTGCGTTGTTTACTACTACAAGTGTTGGTAGTGTGGTGATCTAGTGGCTTACTTTATGCTTTTCCATGTGTTCAAGACTTTCTATAAGCACCATTTAAGTTAGGAAAATGATTAAATTAATGAAGCAGTTAGTAAACCAGAAAATAAGAGGTAGTTTCTGGCACGGGTATCTGGAACAGAGCTCATTAGTCTTTCTTAGAGTTGTTGAAAGGTGGACTTGGGTTATTGCATACTTTTTTGAAAAGTCTGAAATGGAAGACGAGGCGGGATGGGGGTGGCCTCCGAAGGGTCGGACCCTGCTTCCTGCCTCCTAGGTGTCAGGAGCCCCAGTCCTAGTCTGAAAAGTTCCATTTATGAATGATCCCATTTGACATTTTAGAATTTGCTTACCTTGCATACTGGTAACTAGCAGTAGTGATTAATAGTATTTTTAGTGGCGAACAAGAGTGAACCTAAAAATAAAGGGAAATTTAAGGTTTTGTTTGTTTACTCTAGAGAGGGTCTGTCTCTTGCACTCCAAGCTGGAGTGCAGTGGCATGATCTCTGCTCACTGGAGCTTCCTCCTCCCAGGCTCAAGAGATCCTCCTGCCTCAGCCAGCCTCCCCAGCCTCCAGAGGCGCGGGAGGGATCCCGCCTAATTTTTGAACTGTGGTCGACATGGGATGGGGTTTTGCTATGTTGCCGCTGCTGGTCTTGGAACTCCTTGAACTCAAGCGATCCACTTGCTGACCTCCCAAAACGCTGGGATTACAGGCATGAGCCACCATGCCCAACTAAAGTTTTTATAATTTTAACGTTTATTTTAGATCCAGGAGGTACCTGTGCAGGTTTGTTACATGGGTATATTTCCTGATGCTGAGGTTTGGAGTATGAACGATCCCATCGCAGGTAGTGAGCACAGTACCCAATAGGTAATTTTTCAGCCCCTGCTCCCCTTTGTTTCCCATCTAGTAGTGCCTAGTGTCTGTCGTTGCCCACTTTATGTTGTACACAATGTTGAGCTCTCAAATTCACTTACAAGTGAGAACTTGTGGTATTTGGTTTTCTGCTTCTGCATAAATTCGCCCAGGATAATGGCCCCCAGCTACATGTGTGTTGCTACGAAGAATATGATTATGTTCTTTTCTGTGCCTGTGGTCAAACTTAAAAAAAACTAGATATGTGATGAGGTTCATAAAATTTTTATCTGGAAATTATATTTACTTTTGTGTTCTTGTCTTTGTAGGTTTTAAAATCAAAGATGGGAAAATCGGAGAAAATTGCCCTTCCCCACGGCCAGCTTGTTCATGGTATACACTTGTATGAACAACCAAAGATAAACAGACAGAAAAGCAAATATAATTTGCCACTAACCAAGATCACCTCTGCAAAAAGAAATGAAAACAGCTTTTGGCAGGATTCTGTTTCATCTGACAGAATTCAGAAGCAGGAAAAAAAGCCTTTTAAAAATACCGAGAACATTAAAAATACGCATTTGAAGAAATCAGCATTTCTAACTGAAGTTAGCCAAAAGGAAAATTATGCTGGGGCAAAGTTTAGTGATCCACCTTCTCCTAGTGTTCTTCCAAAGCCTCCTAGTCACTGGATGGGAAGGAATGTTGAAAATTCCAACCAAAACAGGGAGCTGATGGCAGTACACTTAAAAACGCTCCTGAAAGTTCAGTCTTAGATTTCAGATTTCAGTATGTGTGTAAAACATAAGTTTTCCCATATCCCTGGACTCTTGAGAAAATTGGTACAGAAATGGAAATTTGCCTTGTTGCAACATACAAGTGCAAAGGATGAGTTTAAAAAATCACAGCTTGTATTATATTTTATATTTTGTAAATACTGTATACCATGTATTATGTGTATATTGTTCATACTTGAGAGGTATATTATAGTTTTGTTATGAAAGTATGTATTTTGCCCTGCCCACATTGCAGGTGTTTTGTACATATACAGTGGAGAAATTTTAAGTGTGTGCTAAGGCACAGGGAAGACTGATTTATTTGCACAAGGTACTGAGATTTTTTTCAAGAAACAGCTGTCAAATCTCAAGGTGAAGATCTAAATGTGAACAGTTTACTAATGCACTACTGAAGTTTAAATCTGTGGCACAATCAATGTAAGCATGGGGTTTGTTGCTCTAAATTGATTCCTAATCTGAAATTACTGGAAAACTCCTATTCCCATTTTTGCCAAACTCATTTTCTGGTTTTTGGTATATATCCATTCCAGCTTAATGCCTCTAATTTTAATGCCAACAAAATTGGTTGTAATCAAATTTTAAAATAATAATAATTTGGCCCCCCCTTTTAAAACAGTCTTGATTCTTTGTGTGTGGCTGTTTCTCGTGTTTGAACGTGTGAGTAGGAGATGATTTTGTGTGGGTGAATTTTAACTTATATTTTACTGGCTGAATGTGAGGCACCATACCTGGCCATACTCTACATTTTCATAGCAGAGCAGCCTTGAGGCTTTTGGGCATAGTACTTTTTACTAGGGCAGAAGGATCTCCTGAGCCTGAGAGGTGGAGGTTGCAGTGAGCCAGATCAGGCCATTGCACTCCAGCTTGGGTAACAGACCCTGTCTCAAAAAAATAAAAAAGGCCAAGAGGAAGTAAGGGAGACACATTTTGAGTGGAAATAATGTTAAGCAATCAGGTCAAGTAAAGAAGATTGAAGATACAAAGGAACTTCTGTTTGATGTTTGAGTCACCATTCCTTCCTTACAAATGCAGATACACCTTCCTCACAAATGGATGAGAGGCTCATTTAGAAGTTTAGTTTGAAGATGCCCCCAATTTTTAGTAACCAATTTTAGTTTTTAGTAATGTGTTGTAAATATTAACTGACTTCAATGAGTTCTGGTATCTCAACCAAATCAGTCTGTGATTCTAGAAAGAGACACAGGTTTTAACAACACATTTTTGCATATGGTTATAAAAATTGCTACACAATGTAATAGTCCCACTGTCTCAACCACCCTTTCCTTGTCCAGCATTTCTCAGCTCTTGTCATTTTGAGCAGTATGTCCACAATTGAATGTGTGGGGCTTAAGTGTGGATAAATGGCAGAGCTGAAAGTTGAAGTGGGATGGGGAGAAAACAAATATGACTAAAATACAAATCATATTTCCCCACTCCACAACAACAAATGCCTGAAGAGACAGTTTCTTAGGGAGAAGGCATTAATTTTGGTGAGAAGGAATTTCCTCCTTAGGAATGTTAACACCTCAGAAAGTAACATTGAGTTGAACCTTACAAGATCAGTATTTGATACACAAAAAAAATAATTGTGAGAGGTAAAAAATCTGAGCAGATGGTGGTGTGAAAAGATGTACAATGCTGTAATCCCAGCACTTTGGGGGGCTGAGGCGGGCAGATCATCTGAGGTCAGGAGTTCCAAGACCGGGCTGGCCAACGTGGTGAAACCCCGTCTCTAATAAAAATATGAAAAATTAGCCGGGCATGCTGGTGCATGCCTGTAATCCCAGCTACTTGGGAGGCTGAGGCAGAATTGCTTGAACCCAGGAGGTGGAGGTTGCAGTGAGCTGAGATTGGGCCACTAAATTTCAGCTTGGGTGACAAGTAAAACTCCGTCTCAAAAAAAAGGATGTATGATGTCCAGTAGCTTAAGTGCAAGGAAGGGAGGGAAGTTTTTTAAAGGTGTATTTGGGTAAGAATATGAAGGGCCTTTCGTGTCAATCGGAAGAGCTTCAACTTTATTATGTAAGCATGGCAGTCCTCAAAGGTTTGAGTAAGGGAATGGAATTCTTGCTTGAAATAAAATATAGAAATACGGAGGACAGCTTGGAAAGGGAAAGCTTGAAACAAAGACTACTTAGGTGAGGATACATTAGTAGCTCAAAAGAGAAAAGGGCCTAAAGGGCATTATCAGAGGCATGGGCTTATTGGGGGGAATGTAGAGGTAGAATTAAGGATTGAGCATCTGAATAGAGGGTAAGGAAAAAATTAAAAATTGAGCAACTCAAAAGATAATACTATAAATTAGGGGGTTGCAGGGGAGTCAGAATTATAAAGGGAGGTCATTTTGATTTGGCATGTGGAACTTTGGAGTGCCTCTAGGACATCCATGTGGAAAGGCACAGCAAGGAGATAGAAAATAGGTCAGATCCAGAGGCATGGCTTTGGCAAATAGTGCACAAAGCAGTAATTACAGCAGGGAAATGGAAGTGGAATATTTTGTCTTTCTATGTCCTCTCCATTTTCTCCCATAAGATTTAATGCTTTTAGGCCAGGCGCAGTGGCTCACGCCTGTGATCCTAGCACTTTGGGAGGCAGAGGGGTGGAAATCGCTTGAGCCCAGGAGTTTTGAGACTAGCCTGGGTGGCATAGGGAAACCCTGTCTCTACTAAAAGTATAAAAATTAGCCAGGTGTGGTGGCACATGCCTATGTTCCAAGCTACTTGGGAGGCAGAGGCAGGAGGACCCCTTGAGTCGGGGAGGCAGAGGTTACAGTGAGCCGAGATCTCGCCACTGCACTCCAGCCTGGGCAACAAAGCTAGACTCCCTGTCTCAAAAAAAAAAAAAAAATGCTTTACTAGTAGTCTTGACCTCATCCTCTCAGCTTCCTGTGGACTGTCAACTTCACTGTGATAGTAAATTAGTTGTTGAATTAGAATTTCCTCATGAAACATACAGAGGCTGTTTTTTTCCTACCTGTGAAAGTCTGTTAACAGACAGTTATAATTTAAATTCTGAATTCTGATAGCAGGGGCCCAGTTGGTGAAAAGGGAGAATAAAGTTTCTTTCCTTTTCTATGATTTGAAATTAGGTGAAACTGATCTTTCGTAACTCATTATCTCTTCTTGCACCTCTCTCATCTCCTAATAACCTTCCTCATCTTATTGCAGGATAAACTATCCTTTGTTTTCGTGGTAGATGGAAATTTATATACAATTGATATCAGCTTCAGTTGAAGGAATCAAGTATATTTATGTATCCTTGGATATGAAAGGCTATTTTTGTTTTTGTTTTTTTTTATTTATTTAAGACAGAGTCTCAGGCCGGGCGCGGTGGCTCACGCCTGTAATCCCAGCACTTTGGGAGGCCGAGGCGGGCGGATCACGAGGTCAAGAAATCGAGACCGCCCTGGCGAATATAGTGAAACCCCGTCTCTACTAAACTATAAAAAAAATTAGCTGGGCGTGATGGTGCGCGTCTGTAGTCCCAGCTACTCGGGAGGCCGAGGCAAGAGAATTGCTTGAACCCGGGAGGCGGAGGTTGCAGTGAGCCGAGATCGCGCCATTGCACTCCGGCCTGGCGACGGAGCGAGACTCTGTCTAAAAAAACAAACAAACAAAAGACGGAGTCTCACTGTGTTGCCCAGGCTGGCGTGCAGTGGAATAATCTTGGCTCACCGCAACCTCCGCCTCCAGGTTGCCTCTGCATTTCAGCCTGAGCAACAAGACTGAAACTCCATCTCAAGAAAAAAAAAAGGATGTACAATGTCCAGTAGCTTAAAATAAGGGAATTCTCCTGCCTCAGCCTCCGTAGTAGGTGGGACTTCAGGCGCGTCCCACCACGCCCAGCTAATTTTTTGTGTTTTTAGTAGATAGTCTCGATCTTCTGACCTCGTGCTTCGCCCGACTCGGCCTCCCAGAGTGTTGGGATTATGCGCTTGGCCTATGTTTAAATTTTTGAAGGATGTTGGTAAACAATACATTTTAACATCACAGAATTGGCCTTGCTGACCGTCTGATCCCTGAGCTAACTCCTCCAAGTTGTTGTTTTCTCATTGCTGTACTTCTTTCCTTCTGAATCTAGAAATCTCCTAGAAACTGTTCCAAATGGGAAAAGAAAGTATGCTTGTGTTGTGAGATGAGGTGGTGGAGGCAGAATTGTGTAAACACAAATTATGTGTAACTCAGGAACTACTTGTTTTGTTAACTTGAATTATAAAAATGTCAAATTCAGTAACAATTTAAGATTTATAAAAGGTGTTGCATTTACTGAAGGTCCACTGTTAAGATTTTAGAATTCATTTTCTAGGGCAGGGTTTATAATAATGTGGGCTTAGTGTAGAACTGGCTACACAAATATTAAATTCCCTCGTTAAAGGAACAGATTATGTGGCATAAGTAATCATAGTTTCTGAATTTAGTAATGGTGAAAAGGGATAAAATGGGATGATTGGTAGAAGCAACCTACATACTTTAAGAAAATCAGATGCACATTTATCAGAAGAGGCCACATGTTCTATTCAAGCTCCATTTAATTAGAAGAGGTCAGATAATCTTGAACGTTTAACAATACTTTAAGGCTAGGAAGGGAAGTGGAGAAGGAGCAGAAAAAAAAAACAAAAACAAAAAACAATAAGACAGTGACATTAAACAATGATAAAAATACCTCATTTCTCTAGTCATTCACACAATATTTTTATGAATGTGGAAGAAAAGATCCAGGAAAGTTAAGTAATTTTTCCTAGTATAATACAGATTAGCACTCAGAAAACTATGTGGCATGGGGGCTCCTACTAAATTACTACAGATAGTTCTCTTATTCCAAGATTAGAATTTGTTTAGTTTTTTTTTTCTTTTTTTTATATTTTTAACTGCAATAGAGAAAGATAGAGTTTGTTAATCTGACTGTCAAATTCACAAATGTGTTCTTGGCATCTTGGCAGTTTGGGATCTTGGGCAAGAGATGTCAAGTAGAAATGTTTTATTTTCTCTTTTGTTTTCTTTTTTTGAAGACAGAATCTGGCTCTCTCACCCAGGCTGGAGTGCAGTGGCGCAGTCTTGGCTCGCTGCAACCTCCTGGGTTCAACCGATTCTGCCTCAGCTTCCCAAGTAGCTGGGACTACAGGTGCACGCCATTCTGCTTGGCTAACTTTTCCAGTTTTAGTAAAAACAGGGTTTCGTCGTGTTGGCCTGGCTGGTCTCAAAATCCTGGCCTCAAGTGATCTGCCTGCCTCAGCCTCCCAAAGTTCTGGGATTACAGGCGTAAGCCACCCCACTGGGCCTTTTCTTTTTGAGACAGAGTTTCGCTGTCACGCAGGTTGGAGTGCAATGAGTGGCAGGATCACAGTTCATTGCAACTTGTGCCTCCTGGTCTCAAGTGATCTCCCACCTCAGCCTCCTGAGTAGCTGGGACTACAGGCATGTGAACATGGGGTTTCACTGTGTTGCCCAGGCTGGTCTCAAACTCCAGAACCCAAGCAATCCACCAGGCTTGGCCTCCCAAAGTGTTGGTATTGCAGGAGTGAGACACCACACCTGGCCAAAAACGTTTTCCCTTTTTATGTTTTCAGGGTTTTTAAGCGATTTCTTCCTTATCGTAGACATTTTGATGATTTTTGGTTATTTCCTATTGCAAATGTTTGATTTAAATTGAACTCAAAACTGCTTACTAACAGTAAGATCTTTAAACAGGAAGATCTTTATTATTTCACTTTACTTGACAATATGGAATCAGAGGGCTTTCTGGTCCCATCAAAACTTTGGAGAAGTTACAGTTTGAAGGGATATTCCAACTACAAAGCAAGGCTTTCAACGATTCCTTCCAAAGTTGAACAAAATTAACCTTACTCTTCAAATGATTAAGCATTTACCGCTCTCAAATTTTTAAAAAAATCTTTTATTTATTTTACTTTTTTTGAGACAGAGTCTCTCTCCGTCACCAGGCGCCAGGCTGGAGTACAGTGGTGCGATCTTGGCTCACTGCAACCTCCGCCTCCTGGGTACAAGCAATTATCCCGCCTCAGCCTCCCGAAGTAGCTGGGACTACAGATGGGCGCCACCACACCCAGCTAATTTTTTTTGTATTTTAGTAGAGACGGGGTTTCACCATGTTGGCCAGGATGGTCTCGATCTCTTGACCTTGTGATCCGCCCGCCTCGGCCTCCCAAAGTGCTGGGATTACAGACGTGAGCCACCGTGCCTGGCAAAAATTTTGATTTTTTTTTACCCTAAGTCATAAGTACTTATGCTCTCAAATTTTAGAAAGGTTAATATCAAAGACCGGAAATGTCCCTTTTCCACCAGCCTTTCAAGGCTCTTAGGGTCACTGTGTATTCAGTTCGGTCTCCTTAACCATCCATGTCTATTTCTTAAGTTCTTATAATCATGTGATGCCTGAGACCAGATCCCGAATTTCAAGAATAAGAAAACAGAATTGTTTATGAAAACCATTCAACCAAGGTTTTCTGGCTGTACTTTAGCTAATTAGAATACCCCATCTATGAATATTCCAGTTTTTTTTTTTTTTTAAAACTTTGTTAAGTTCAAAATGGTTGGGGGATAGATGGAAATATTATGTGGCAAAGCAGGTGTAATTTACTGCTAACTGTAGAATCTAGGTAGTGGGTATATGGATGTTCCACTTTAAGCTACCTTTAACATTCTTTTCATACTAATGATTTTTATAATAAAGTTTTAAAGAAAATAGAGTTGGGGAAAATTAAGGCTATTTTACTGGTTCATTTCAACATTATATATAATTTGAATATTTGCTAATTTTTTTTGCTAATAATTCTAAAAGCTCACTTATATGTAGCATACAGCATAAATAAGTTGATCTTGTGAGGTTGTAAACTTTGAATCTCCTGAATGTTTTCATCTGCATTTTCAAATAGGTTAGTTAGCTGGTTATAACATTGAAAAAATTAGAATTCTAGTTAATGACAGAAATACCAGAGCCATTGTAAACAAGAGCTGAAAGATTAGATAATGTAATTAAGCACTGGCTTATTGGGAAATGTGACATAACATTTAGTGTTAATGTTGACATAAATATTAATTCTTAAGAATAATTAGAGAAGGATAAGGAGGTAAGTGGAGATTCTAAAGATTCTGAAAAGGGCTTGGTTCGGTGGCTCATGCCTGTAATCCCAGAACTTTGGGAGGCCAAGGCAGGAGGATCACTTGAGGCCAGGCATTCAAGACCACATGGGCAACATAGGGAGGCTCTCCATCTCTACAAAAAGATTCTGAGAGGGATTTATAACTGTCTCTGGTTTGGGAAGAGAGTTAAAGAAATGGAAGTGGAATAATTGCAAGCAGTGAAAGGAAATGTGTTTATGACACGTCGCCAGGCACAGCGGTGCGTGCTAGTCCCAACTACTTGGGAAGCTGCGGCGGAGGATGCTTGAGTCCAGGAGTTCTGGGCTGTACTGTGCTATGCCAATTAGGGGTCCACACTAAGTTCGGCATCAATACGATGACCTTCCAGGAAGGGGGACCACCAGGTTTAGTACTGAGGGGTAAACTGGCCCGGGTTGGAAACAGCAGGTCAAAACTCTTGTGCTGATCAGTAGTGGGATCATGCCTGCGAACAGCCACTGCACTCCAGTCTGGGCAACATAGCAAGACCCTGTCTTTTAAAAAAATAATAAAATAAAAAAGAGATGCATGTCCTTAGGAAAGAAAGGGGCTGACTGAGGGCTACTTAACACTGAAGGGACTAGGGAGTAAAGGGTAAGGCAGTGTGCAACTCTTAACGTTTCACTGGTTCCTGCCTTTTAAAGCCTTTAATGCTGAATTAACACCAGTGGAGTAAATGAGACACTAAAAGCATTGTTTGAAATTAGTCCTTAAGTGATGTAGTTTCACTTTCTATGACAGACACTGAAACTACAATCTTTTGGTCAAAATAAAGGGTGGACAAGGTGTGGTCAAAAAAAACTCAAATGAGTTATCAGTTATATTTGACCACTGACAGGTAGCTCAGAGCTTTGTATAAAGGACTATGAACTATAAAGTTTTCATCCATGTTTTTAAGTGGCATTTTAAAAAATCCCATTTAATAGGATATATAGTATGAGTAAGAAATTATAAAGTGTAAAACAGTATCAAAAATTGCTAGAATTTATATAGTCATGCACTGCATTACAACATTTAGGTCAACAGTGGACCACTTATACGATGGTGGTCCCATAAGATTATAATGGAGAATATATAGAAATCTGATATATGGAACTTAAAGTGGCACTGCAGATCAAGTTGTGGAAATATCACCATTACTGCTATTCAGTAATGGTGCTGGGACATTTGGATTTCTGTATAAAAAAAATACGTAAATAAAAATATACATACCATCTAGATTTGTGTAAGTACACTATGTTTGCACAACAGAATCACCTAACAATGTGTTATCCCATCATTAAGTGATGTGTGACTATATCCATTCAAAACTGTAATGAACACCCTAACTATAATATTAGAATTTTAAGTTCAGCTACATTTAATAGTTTAAGGCCAAAATTTTAAGGTTTACTGACAACAATGAATGTTTAAAGATGCTTTTTCCTAATAGTCTTTTTGTTTGTTTTTTCCTAATAGTCTTATGAAATTATGTAAATACTGGCTGGGCATGGTGGCTCACGATTGTAATCCCAGCACTTTGGGAGGCTGAGGCAGGCAGATCACGAGGTCAAGAGATCAAGAGCATCCTGGCCAACATTATGAAACCCCATCTCTTCTAAAAATACAAAAATTAGCTGGGC
>CAUYLG010059478.1:0-56426 GCA_963573385.1 Cacajao melanocephalus | reverse complement strand
CCTCAGCCTCCCGAGTAGCTGGGACTACAGGCGCGCGCCACCATGCCCAGCTAATTTTTGTATTTTTAGTAGAGACGGGGTTTCACCATGTTGACCAGGATGGTCTCGATCTCTTGACCTTGTGATCCACCCGCCTCGGCCTCCCAAAGTACTGGGATTATAGGCATGAGCCACTGCGCTCGGCCAAGAGTGTACTTTTATATTGCACACTCGTGGAAATAAACAAGAGCCCTTGTCTTGATTAAAGTCTTTTTTTTTTTTTTTTTTAGATGGAGTCTCACTCTGTCGCCCAGGCTGGAGTGCAGTGGCATGATCTTGGCTCACTGCAACCTCCGCCACTCAGGTTCAAGCGATTCCCCTGACTCAGCCTCCTGAGTAGCTGAGACTATAGGTGCATGCCACCACACCCTGCTAATTTTTGTATTTTTTTGTAGAGACTGGGTTTCACCATCTTGGCCAGTCTAGTCTTGAACTCCTAACCTCATGATCCACCAGCCTCGGCCTCCCAAAGTGCTAGGATTACAGGCATGAGCCACTGCACCCAGCCTTGATGAAAGTCTTAATGAGAAACCATAAACATTCTCAGATTTTGGTGAGAAACTTTGGACTGAGGCTGGTTCAACTTTGGCCCCATGTGTAACAGAAATAGAAGGGTCAACACTGACATGGCAATAAATGACTTTCATCACCTTAATGCATTTTTTTTTTTTTGAGATGGAGTTTTGTTTTTATTGCCCAGACCGGAGTGCAATGGCACCATCTCGGCTCACAGCAACCTTCACCTCCTGGGTTCAAGCAATTCTCCTGCCTCAGCTTCCCGAGTAGCTGGAATTACAGGCATCAGCCACCACGCCCGGCTAATTACTGTGTTTTTTTAGTAGAGACGGGGCTTCACCAGGCCGGTCTCGAACTCCTGACCTCAGGTGATCCACCCACCTCAGCCTCCTAACGTGCTGGAATTACAGGCCTGAGCCACCACGCCGGGCCCTTATTTTTGTGTTTTTAGTAGAGATGGGATTTTACCATGTTGGCCAAGCTGGTCTCAAACACCTGACCTCTGGTAATCCACCCACCTCGGCCTCCCAAAGTGCTGGAATTACAGCCATGAGCCACCGTGCCTGGCCCAGAAGTTATTTTTTATCTTACTACTCATAGCAATGCATAGCAATACAAAGATCGACACATCTAGATATAAATACACCTAGGAAGACAAACACTCGTATAGAGAATTATATAAATAGATGTATATAAATATTCATGTATACAAAACATGTTCCCCAAAAGACTTTTTTTTTTTTTTGAGATGGAGTCTTGCTCTGTCGCCCAGTCTAGAGCGCAGTTGCGTGATCTTTGCTCACTCAACTTCTGCCTTCCAGATTCAAGCAATTCTCTGCCTCAGCCTCTGGAGTAGCTGGGATTACAGGCGCCTGCCACCACACACAGCTAATTTTTGTATTTTTAGTTGAGATGAGGTTTCACCATCTTGGCTAGGCTGGTCTTGAACTCCTGACCTTGTCATTCACCTGCCTCGGCCTCCCAAAGTGCTGGGATTAGAGGTGTGAGTGAGTCACAGCACCTAGCCCCAAAAGACAGTTAATCTTCTAGCATGCACTAAAGACGCTGATGTAGAATTCCTGTTTTCTTCTACTAAATAACATGTCAAAATAGAACATAGCCATATGTTGTTTATGTAAATATAAACAAAGCTTTATCTTCAAGGGCAAGGCCACAGAAATAAACTGAAAATAAACCCATGTAACACATCTGCCCAGGTTAGTATTCCAGCACCCTGCTTTCTCCTCAGTGTGTGCATGTTCTGTTCACATCTACCATTTGGGGCCTGCCTTGATAAAGCCACAGTCACTATTTAGATAATTAATACGGAGATGTCATCTGACATACTTTATTTCTGAAGGTTTCTATTTTTTTTGTGGAACTTACACACAAATAAACATTATGTAGACATACCCGTTACTCATTTTGTGTTTCTGTATTTATCTAGCCACCTACTTATATCTACATGTACAGAAAAAAGCCTATAAAATAAACTTGGTCAGAGGTTATTTCCGTTTTCTTTACCTACAGGTTAGGTAAATTCAATCGGCTACTTAGCTCAGTGAAGATTTATTCAAACCAAGCCACACGCATCATATTTTTTCCATAAATGTAAAAACTAACCTGTCACCTGGGTGTTTTTAACTCTGGTCTCATTAAACCAGCCCAGTAAGGTTCTGTTCATCTATCTAGGAACTGCCAGAAATGCTTAAAATCAGTGGGCTGAGCCTTCCTCATGAAGATTTGGACCTGGCAAATAAGAGCCATGTATGGCACTTTGGTGAATGTTCAGTATCATCCATTTGAAATATGGTCAAGTACCATGTACCACTATATTTGCTTCCATCATCACCATCTGTCTTCTAAAAAGAGACCTAGACTTCTTTTTCATTACCATAAATACCTGACTTCTGCTACAAAGACAAAAAGACAAGAGTGTAATTTTACATCACACACCCTTGGAAAAGAGTTCTTGTCTTGATGGAAGTTCTAAAGAGTGAGTGACAGATTAAATGACTACCAGGAGCTAGATAATTGATGTTTTACTAACAAATGCTTATTTTCATTTCTGTATTGTCTCAAGTTATGTTAATAATGAAGTAATAACATTTATCCAAGAAATTAAAAAAAAAAAAATTTTGTAATCAGCCATAATAGTAACCAAAACAGGGAAATGATTTTTTTAACAGTCATAATTTATATTTTACAATTAAAATCCTTCTAGAAATAAAGAAGAAAAGGAAGAAAAAAATATACAAACAAATGAAAGGCAGCCTGGTCAACATGGTGAAAGCGTGCCTCTACTAAAAATACAAAGATTATCCGGGGGGTATGGTGCATACCTGTAATCTCAGCTCCCTGGAGGCTAAGGTATAAGAATCACTCGAACCTGGAAGACACAGGTTGCGGTGAGCCGAGATCGTGGCACTGCACTCCAGCTTGAGCAACAGCAATAGACTCAAATTTCAAGCAAAACAAAAACAAAAACAAAACAAAATAAAAAACAAAAGAGAAGGAGGTAACTGTATTACTCACAATACCTAAGGTATGGAATCAACCTAAGTACATCAATAAGTGAACGGAGAAAGAAAATGTGATATATGCACACAACGAAATGCTATTAAGCCCTTAAAAGTAAGAAAGTCTTGTTATTTCCAACATTCACGAATCTGAAGGTATTATGCCAACTAAAACAAGCCAGCACAGAAAAACACCTGCCTGTGTCAAAATATGCCATATAAGGCATAAATATATACATATACTCTATACCCACAAATACTAATAAATTTCAATAAAAATTTCACCTATGGAAAGTTTTTTTTTTTTTTTTGAGACAGAGTCTTGCTCTGTCACCCAGGCTGTAGTGCAATGGCACGATCTTGGCTCATGGCATCCTCTGCTGCCCAGGTTCAAGCGGTTCCCCTGCCTCAGCCTCCTGAGTAGCTAGGACAACAGGTGTGTGCCAACACGCCCAGTTAATTTTTTTTATTTTAGTAGAGACAGGGTTTCACCACGTTGGCCACGATGGTCTTGATCTCCTGACCTCGTGTTCCGCCCACCTCAGCCTCCCAAAGTGCTGGGATTACAGGTGTGAGCCACCACGCCCAGCCATTTATAAGGTCTTTTTGTTGGTGTTGGTGGCGGTGAGACTGAGTCTCGCTCTATCACCTAGGCTGGAATGCAGTGGTGCAATCTCGGCTCACTGCAACCTCTGCCTATCGGGTTCAAGTGATTCTCATGCCTCAGCCTCCCTATTAGAATTACAGGTGTGTGCAACCTCACCCGGCTATTTTTTGTATTTTTAGTAGAGATGGGGTTGCACCATACTGGCCAGGCTGGTCTTGAACTCCTGACCTCAAGTGGTCTGCCTGCCCCAGCCTCCCGGTGTGCTGGGATTACAGGCGTGAGCCACCACACCCGGCAGGGAACAATATTCTTCAACTCATTTATTTAAAGTCACTGGCAACATGATTACTAGAGATCTTATTCCATTATGTACGAAATAGTATATTGCTATCATCTTGTACCTACAACCTTGAGTAAGGTGGGATAGGTTAAAGTTAGTGGCATAATAATGCTTCATTAAATGCACAATAAAATAATCTTAACATGGTAAAAAAGAGTTCACACATAATCTAACAATTTTTAAATGTACTGTATTTTATTACATAAAAGTACAATTAATAAAATATGCTAATTTATTTTAATATACTTTTAACTATAATTAATTTCTCTCTCTGTAATGTAGAAATGTTATTCTGAACACCTACCTTATCCATTAATTAATATGAGTTAACTACAAAGAGCCTCTTCACTTATATTTTCATTCTGCATCTTACATTTTAATAACCTTACTCTTTTATAGAAAAGGTCATAAGTCATGCCCAATAAAAAAGAATCTCTAATATTTCTGATGCAGCAACAATTGATCACATGCTTTCACATGTGAATACAACAGGAATAAAATAACAGCATAAAGTAATTTGAAAGCTGTGTTACATCATTATTCAGTTTTCAAAATTTTTTTCAAGGAAACACATATACTTTCAAATAACGCTTCAAAAAATCTTTTATATACAAATAATTTATCTAACAACTTCAGTTGTGGATTAGTTTCTATACTCAACACTGATTTAGTGTAATGTCTGAAGTGTCAGTGCCTTATTCTACTGTAAATTCTGATATTTACATAAAATCAATTTTGAATTAAATATTCTTTCATGTTTACTGCATCTGCAAAAGTATATTTTAGTATAAATTCTGGTCTTTTCTAAGCTGTAGTTTTTGAAAAAACAGTGTTTCTAAATTCATTACATTTGCAGGACTCTTCACCAATATAAATTCCCTGACGCTGAACAAAACTTGAGCAACTGCTTCAAGGTTTTCCTCTAGTATGAAATGTGTGCAATAAGATCTGTGATACAAGTCAAGGTACTATAACCCACTTTACATTTGTAATGATTGTCTACAGGATATTCTTCTTCACTTCAAAGGCTATTTTCTAAAGGATTTTTTTATAGTAATTGTACTTTTAATGCTTTTATTAACTATGAACCCTTTTTTTTAACCAGTCATTTTTTATTTGAGGTTAATTCCCATTAGGATATAAAAGGATTCAGCGATGATCAAGATTGTGTTCCTTAAGGAGGGGCTTGGGGTAAGAAGATCATGGGGGATAATGCAGAACATATCCTCTTCTTCAGCGGTACTTGCGTAATAGCTTGTGCTTCAGCTCCTTGTAGGAAAGGCAGTAGCTGAAGAACACTTAGCCTGCCAGCACCATGGTAACCCGAGATGCTCCCTTTCTTCACGCTCATGTACTTGTAATACAGGTAGTAACCTCTTCAAAACGCTCTCGCAATGCCACGAGGAGTGAAGTTCCGCATCAAGATCCAGGTTGGCAGCTCCCCTAGCTTGACCTCCAGAAGTAAAATGTGAGTAGACATTAATGGCTTGTCCCTATTCTTTATATTTGTATGATTTTTCTGAAGCATAATAGCTTTCCTGTGAAATAAGGTGGAAGCACTGATTCAATGTTTTGCCACATTCTTCACACTTGTAAGAGTTTTGCCAGTATGAATTGTCTTACTTACAATACAGTGTGGCAACCATATAGAGGCTTTGTCACATTTTATTTATTTCTAGGGTTTCACACTAGTGTGTGTGTGTGTTTTTTTTTTTTAATGTATAGAAAAGTTGGAGGTGTTGGTAAAAGCACTGTCACATCTTTCAGGCTTATAATTTCTCTTCAGCATGAATTATCGTCATGTCTTTTAAGAATTGACAACTTGTGGCCAGCTGCAGTGGCTCACACCTGTAATCCCAGCACTTTAGGAAGCCAAGGCAGTGGATCACCTAAGGTCAGGAGTTCAAGACCAGCCTGGCAAACGTGACGAAACCCAGTCTCTACCAAAAATACAAAAATTAGCCAGGCGTGGTGGTGGGCATCTGTAATCCCAGCTACATGAGAGGCTGAGGAAGGAGAATGGCTTGAACCCAAAAGGCAGAGGTTGCAGTAGGCTGAGATTGTGCCATTGCACCCCAGCCTTGGTGACAAGAGGGAAACTCCATCTCAAAAAAAAAAAAAAGAGAGAGAATTGAGAACTTGTTAAACTTGTTATAGGCTTTGCCACATTCTTCACACTTGTAGGGTTTCTGTTAAGCATGAATTATGTGTAATAAGGGATGAGAACTTCCTTAAGTCTTTGTCATATTCTTTATATTTGTAAGGTTTATGTTCCATATAAATTCTCATATTTAGTAAAAGTTGAGGGCTTGTTAAAGGCTTTCCCATATTCATCACATTCTTTGGGTTTATCTCCGGTATGAATTATCTTATGTTTATTAAGGGTTGAGGAACATTTAAAAGATTTGCCACATTCTTCACTATGTAGGGTTTCTGTCCAATATGAATTCTCTTATGTTTATTAAGGGCTGAGGACCAGTTAAAAGCTTTGCCACATTTCTCACATTTGTAAGGTTTCTCTCCAGTATGAATTATCTTATGTTCAGTTAGAGTTGAGAATGCAGTAAAAGCTTTGCCACATTCTTCACATTTGTAGGGTTTCTCTCCAGTATGAGCTCTCTTATGTTTAGTGAGGCTTGAAGACCAGGGAAAGGTTTTGCCACACTCATCACATTTGTACGGTATATCCCCAGTATGAATTCTCTTATGTTTAGTAAGTTTTGATGAACGGTTAAAAGCTTTTCCACATTCTTCACATTTGTAGGGTTTCTCTCCAGTATGAATTATCTCATGTTTAGTAAGGGTTGAGGATGAAATAAAGGCTTTGCCACATTTATTACACTTGTATGGTTTCTCTCCAGTATGAATTTTCTTATGTGAAAAAAGGGTTGAGGGGTGGTTAAAAGCTTTGCCACATTCTCTACATCTGTAGGGTTTCTCTCCAGTATGAATTTTCTTATGTATAGTAAGGTTGGTGAACTGCTTAAAGGCTTTGCCACATTCTTCACATTTGTAGGCTTTCTCTCCTGTATGAATTTCCTTATGTGTAGTAAGGCTTGAGGACTGGTTAAAAGCTTTGCCACATTCTATATATTTCAAAGGTTTTTTTCCAGTACATTTTATCTGTCTGTTTGAATTTGAAAATTTATTAAAGGCTTTCACATATTTATCACATTGAAATATTTTTCTCTGGGTAGTTCTCAAACATTGGTTAAGTCCATTATAACCTCTTTTGTGTATCTTACACTCATCCACACTTTTACAGCCTTTTTTGAACTGTAAATTGTCATGTTCACATTTTTCATATCTTCTCAGGATTACTTTTTGAAAAGAATCTTTTATGCTCTGCTCTGGCCAAAGATCTTGGGCTAAATGAGAACACGTAACTGAAAGAAACAATAGAAACATATTACTTCAATTGCTAGACTCAGATAAATATACTTTACAAATCTAACCTATAAAATCACACAAACTACGAAAGCAAGATGACATAGCAAAATACCACAAGCTGTAATTTCTTTCTGGACAAATAAATGTAGCAAAAACATACTGTCCAAAGTACATTTAAAAAATTTATAAATGAATTAAATTTACGAAGGGCCCCAGGTGAGCACAGTGAGAAGAGCCACATACAAGAAAAAAGACAGTCTATTATTTATACCCAGCACAGCTCTTTCTGCTCTCTAGTATAACATTGTGCCTTTAAAAGTAAAGTGCTGGCCAGGCATGATGGCTCATTTCTGTAATCCCACCACTTAGGGAGGGCAAGGTGGGTGAATCACCTGAGGTCAGGAGTTGAGACCAGCCTGACCAACATGGCAAAACCCCATCTTACTAAAAATACAGAAACAAAAACAAACAAAAAAACCCAAATAGCCAGTCATGGTAACAGGTACCTGTTATCCTGGCTACTCGGGAGGCTGAGGTAGAATTGCTTGAACTGTGGAGTCAGAAACTGTAGTGAGTCAAGATCATGCCACTGCATGCTAGCCTAGGTAACAGGAAGACTCTGTCTCTCTCACATGCACAAATGTAAATTACCAACTCCTGGTTTCTGTTTAAAAAAAAAACAAGAAAATTATTGGCACATGCATCTTTATTTCTGGCTTCTAGGTGCTTTTTTAGACACTGGTTAATGTCTCCCATGATATAAAATGCTGAAATAAATGGTGATATACGTTGGAATGACAGTTTGAGTCTGCTGAGTCTAAAGGTAAATGTTACAGAAGCAGAGAAACTGCAGTACCCCAGACAGGGAATGGATTAGCAAGTGACTACTATTAAGAAGAAATATGAATAAGCCAATTTAACTAAGCAATAAACACAAAATTTTAGACAAGACACATCCTAAAATCATGTTTGAGAAATTCCCAGAATCTCTGGCTAAGACAATTGATTTCAGACTACACAAGAACAAAGCTATATTGTAAAGAGTGTAACAGGTAACTTTTTAATGTCCAAATCTCAGTCAAAGATTACAATGTATACAACATATTAGAGCAACATGGCCCCATTGAAGAAATTATAAAATTTTCAGAAGCCACCATAAAAAGTGTATAAAGTAATTTTAAAAATTCAAAATAAATGGAACAGGCCAGGCTTGGTGGCACATTCCTATTATCCCAACACACTGGGAGGCCAAGGTGGGAAAATCACATGAGGTCAGGAGTTTGAGACCAGCCTGGCTAACATGGTGAATCCCTGTATGTACTAAAAATACAAAAATTAGCTTAGCGTGGTGGCATGTGCCTGTAATCCCACCTACTTGGGAGGCTGACACACGAGAATTGCTTGAACCCAGGAGGGGAAGGTTGCAGTGAGCATAGATTGTGCCACTGCACTCCAGCCTGGGCAATAGAGAAAGACCCTGTGTCAAAAACAAAATAGGCCAGGAGTGATGGCTCACGCCTGTAATCCCAGCACTTTGGGAGGCCAAGGTCGGTACATCATTTGAAGTCAGGAATTCAAGATCAGCCTGGCCAACATGGTGAAACCCTGTCTGTACTAAAAATACAAAAAATTAGCCAGGCGTGGTGGCAGGCACCTGTAATCCCAGCTACTCAGGAGGCTGAGGCAGGAGAATCACTTGAATCAGGGAGGCAGAGGTTGCAGTGAGCCAAGATTGTGTCACTGCACTGCAGCCTGGGTGACACAGTGAGACTCTGTATCATAAATAAATAACAATGAAATAAAATAAATTGAGTAATATTCAAGAAGTGAAATAGGAACACAGACAACTACTGAATATCACAAATATGAGGATAACAACAAAAAATGTTATAATACCTGAATGTAAAAAATAACTAAAAAAATTTTTTTTAAGTAAGAAAAAATGATATAAATATGAAAAAGCTGAACAAACAAACTAGGACACACACACATATATTTACAACAAACATAAGTAAAATTTCAAAAATCACAGATAAGAGAATTTTGGGAGCTGCAAGATAAAAATGATGTGTTACAGTCTCCTGACATAACCAGTGAATTCATCAAAAAAAAAAAAAAATTGCAGGTGAGAAGGAAACTGTGTGATATTGTTAAAGTTATAATTTAAAAAAAAAGCTGTCAAATAAGAATAATGAATAATACCATCAGCAAAATGGTACTGCCAAATAAAAATAAGTCCTTCTACAATAACCAAATCCTAAGGAAGTATATTGGCACTGCATATGCCCTACATATCAAAGATGCTGAAAGGAGTTCAGAATATAATGCAGGAAAACAACACATAATCATATGAAAATACATTACTTTCTGGGAAAGATGTGCACATACACAAAAACGAAATTTCTTAGCGTCATAATGATGCAGAAAACATTTTTAATTATTCTCTAAAATTTAAAAGATAAAACTGTAGAAATTATCATAAACATGTTAATGAATATACAACATAAAAATAATATTAGCAAAATCAATAACAAAGTTGAAGGCAGATATAATGATGAATAATTTTTGTATGCAAAAAGTTAATTTTTTACCAC
Source organism: Cacajao melanocephalus (assembly GCA_963573385.1). Lineage (NCBI taxonomy): Eukaryota > Metazoa > Chordata > Mammalia > Primates > Pitheciidae > Cacajao > Cacajao melanocephalus. The sequence continues at coordinate 46,421 of CAUYLG010059478.1, read as the reverse complement.
ATTAAAATGTATTGTTTGATCTTTAAGAGGCTTTATGTAATCCCCCAAGGTACCACTAAGAAAATATCTGTATAGATACACAAAAGAAAATAAGAAAAAAACTGAAAGCATGTCCATACAAAAATAAAAATTAAAAAAAGAGAGAAAATGAGAGACAAAGATACAAGTATCAAATGAACAATTAATAAAATAACATTTATCAGTTTTTCTCTTTCAGAAAGCTATTTAAATATATATACATACAAATAATTATCTTTCCAATCAAGAGACATACTTTCAATAAAAAGTCAGATCACCTGAGATCGGGAGTTTGAGACCAGCCTGACTAACATGGAGAAACTTTGTCTCTACCAAAATTACAAAATTAGTCAGGCATGGTGGTGCATGCCTGTAATCCCAGCTACTCGGGAGGCTGAGGAGTGAGAATCGCTTGAACACGGAAGATGCAGATTGCAGTGAGCCAAGATGGTGCCATTGCACTCCAGCCTAGGCCACAACAACAAAACTCCATCTTAAAAAAAAATTAAATTAAAAAGTAAAATGAAATGTAATCTTAGGACCTTGGAAGGCCACGGTGGGTTGATCACCTGATCCCAGGAGTTCAAGACTAGCCTGGGAAACCTGGCAAAATGCTGTCTCTACAACAAATACAAAAAAGCTAGCTGGTATGATGGCACATGCTTGTAACCAAACTACCTGAGAAGCTGAAATGAGAGGATTTTCTCATATTGAGAGGTTTGGGCAGCAGTGAGCCATGCAAATCATCCTGGTAGGCAGAGAAAGACCCTATCTCAAAAACAAATAAATTGCATGAATATACAGATAAATAAAATTATATAAAGAATAAGAAATAAAATGCCTAGGTGGTTTTTTAAAGAAGCATACAGTATGCTGCCTACAAGAGACACATTTTAGCAATGAGTTAAACAGGCTGAAAGTAACAGACTAAAGAAAATGTATACTCCATGAAAATAGTAACCACAATTGAGTGAGGTGGTCATAATTATATTAGACGTAATATGCTTTAAGTCAAGTACTACCATAAGACAAAAAATGATATTATGGTAAAGTTAGTTAATTTACCAGGAATCTATAACTATAATATTTATCCATCTATATGTATATGTGTATATAACATCAGGGCTCCAAAATATATTAAGCAAATGTTGACAAAAGTGAAGAAAGACATACATAGCAACATAATAATTGTAGACATCAAGACCCCATTTGCAATAATAAATAGAAAATTCAGATTTAAAAAAAGAAACAAAACTTAACATTACAGACTATGTTGATTATTTTGCTTATAGAGGAATACTTAAGAGTGTATAATTTATCAAGAAAAAAGGTTTATTTGGCTCACAGCTTGGCAGACTGTATAAGAGTATGCCAGCATCTGCTTCTGGTGAGGATTTTGGAAAGCTGAACCATTGAGGCCAAAAGTTTGAGACCAGTGTGGGCAACACAGTGAGATCCTAACACCACAAACAAGCAATTAGCCGGACATGGTAGTGCATGTCTATATTCCTAGCTACTCAGAAAACTGAGGTGAAAGGATCACTTGAGCCCAGGAGGCTGAGGTTACAGTAAGCCAAAACTATGCCACTGCATTCCAGCCTGGGTGATGGTAAAATCTAGTCTCAAAACAACAACAAGTCAATTTAAGAAGACTAAAATTATGTACTGTGTGTTTTCTAACAAAAGCTAAATGAAACTAGGAATTAAAAGCAAATGTCAAACTGGCAAATTCAAAAATATGTGAATATAAACACTCTTTAACATATTCTTCCTCAGGGGTCAAAAAATTTAATTCTTCAGGCAGGGCGTGGTGGCTCACGCCTGTAATCCCAGCACTTTGGGAGGCCGAGGTGGGTGGATCAAGAGGTCAAGAGATCGAGACCATCCTGGTCAACATAGTGAAACCCTGTCTCTACTAAAAATACAACAATTAGCTGGGCGTGGTGGTGCACGCCTGTAGTCCCAGCTACTCGAGAGGCTGAGGCAGGAGAATTGCTTGAACCTGGGAGGCAGAGGTTGCAGTGAGCCAAGATCATGCCACTGCACTCCAGCCTGGCGCCTGGGGACGGAGCGAGACTGTCTCAAAAAAAAAAAAAAAAAAAAAAAGAGAGAGAGAGAGAGAAAGGAAGGAAAGGAAAGGAAGGAAAGAGAGAGAGAAGGAAGGAAGGAAGGAAGGAAAGTAAGTCCATGTTTATTGTACCAGTATTCACAAAAGCCAAAAGACTGAAGCAACCCAGATATCTTTTGATTTATAAACATATCAAAACATGTGACATATACATACAATGTAATATTATTCCACCTTAAAAAAATCTTGTCATATTTTAAGATGAACATTGAGAATATTATGTCAACTGAATTAATCCAATAGCAAAATTATAAATACTGTATAATTCCATTATATGAGATATCTGTAGTAGTCAAAATTATAAAAACAGAAAGTAGGTTTGTCAAGGGCTGGAGCGTGAGTAAAATGAGCAGTCGCTACTTAATGAATATTGAGTTTTAGTTTTACAAGATGTAAAGTTTCTAGAAGTCTTTTGCATAACAATGTAAAGACACTTAACATGCTTGAAATGAATGGCTTTTTTTTTTTTTTTTGAGACAGAGTCTCACTCTGTCACCCAAGCTGGAATGTAGTGGTACAATTCTGACTCCCCCTCAATCTCCCAAGTAGCTGGGACCACAGTGCACACCACCATGCCTGGCTATTACTAATTTTTTTTTTTATAGAGAGGGGTCTCCATATGTTGCTCAGGCTGGTCTCAACTTTTGGCCTCCAGGGATCTTCCTGTCTTGGCCTCCCAAAATCCTGGGATTAGAGATGAGAGCCACAACCATGCCAAGCCCTGAAATGCACCCTTTGATAGATTTAAGATGGAAAATTTTATACTAGGTGCTTTTAAAACAATTTTTTAAAGAAAAACTGAAAAATACCCAGAATTATAACTCTTTTTGAAAATTACCTTCAAATCACAAAAGTATTTCTCTCACAAAGGAAATACATATTCATCATTAAACACATGGTAAAAATAAGACTATCCCCTTGACTACTCACTTAGACAAGATAAAACTACCATCGAAAATCAGCTAGGAAAGGATATAAGATAAGCCGTAATTAAAACTGGAGTCATATTTATAGATAACTACACATAAATATGTAATCTGATTATGATAGACATGGAAAATTTATCTCATAATTAAACCTTAAATTGACGTAAAGTGTACAAACAGAATTGCAAATTGTCTAAAATTATAATACATAAGTAAAACCAAAAGCCACAATAAACTGATGTTAAAAACCTACATTAGCCAGATATGGTGGCTCACACCTGTAATCTGAGCACTTTGGGAGGCTGAGGCAGGCAGCTCATGAGGCTGAGGCAGAACAGCTTGACCCTGGGAGGCAGTGGTTGCAGTGAGCAGAGATCACGCCACTGCACTCCAGCCTGGGTGACAGAGCAAGACTCCACCTCAAAAAACAAAAAAAAAAACAACAACAAAAGAAAATAGGGCACTTTTAACCTTTTTATCTTACTGATGTCACTCTCCTTATACATTTTACTTTCTATTTTCTATTTCAAATTTGTCTGTAATTTTAGATTCAGGTATTTAGGAAAGTATGCTAGAATTTGCATGGTATGCCTGAAGAAAATGAGATAATTAGTAGGTACTCCATATTTACTAAAATAGTTGCTTATAAATTAAAGTTTGCTGCAGGCAAAAAAGAATTATAGGATTTTTATCTACTTTCTTCAGCCTATGTCTAAATAATAGGAAATATATTTGTTTTACATATCAGAGGGTCAAATTTTATTCTGCAAAATATATATATGTGTGTGTGTGTGTGTGTATATATATATATATGTGTGTGTATATATATATATACTTAACAATGTATACTTATATTTAACAGTGTAAGGCTATTCTGTGCTTCTAAAGTTAAATTACAGCAGTTTCGTTTTGTACAAGAATAGCATATATTTAAAACATAAAAAGTAACTCTAGTTTCTTTTAAATGCTTATTTATTAAATTTTTCTCATTAGAATCTTCTATTTATAACTATACTGTATATTCTCTGAAATCTTACTGTCACATAAGTGCATGCCAATGATTCAAAATACCTGCATTTGACAAGTATGCAGTAACAGTTGAAAACATTGCAGTTACCGGCCGGGCATGGTAGCTCACGCCTGTAATCCCAGCACTTTGGGAGGCCGAGGCGGGTGGATTGCTTGAGGACAGGAGTTCGAGACCAGCCTGGCCAACATGGTGAAACCCCATCTCAAAAAAAAAAAAAAAAAAAAATTGCAGTTACCTAGACATTTTTTTTTTGAGACAGACTTTTGCTCTTCTTGGCCAGGCTAGAGTACAATGGTGTGATCTTGGCTCAGTGCAACCTCCGCCTCCTGGGTTCAAGCAATTCTCCTGCCTTAGCCTCCCGAGTACCTGGGGTTACAGGCATGCGTCATCATGCCTGGCAAATTTTGTATTTTTAGTAGAGGCAGGGTTTCTCCATGTTGATCAGGGTAGTCTTGAACTCCCGACCTCTGTTGATCAACATTTTTTTTTTTCTGAGACAGAGTCATGCTCTGTCACCCAGGCTGGAGTGCAGTGGTGTGATCATGGCTCACTGCAACCTCCACCTCCCAGTTTCAAACAATTCTCCTGGCTTAGCCTCCCAAGTAGCTGTAATTACAAGCATGTGCTACTATGCCCAGCTAATTTTTGTATTTTTACTAGAGACAAGGTTTCACCACATTGGCCAGGCTGGTCTTGAACTCCTGATGTCAGGTGATCCACCCTCCTTAGTTTCCCAAAGTGTTGAGATTACAGGTCTGAGCCACTGTGCCTGTCCTGACAAACTTTTATACGTGATGCATCAATGTTGCATATAAAAGTTTATGAGTAAAGATTTCTCTCCTTTTTTTTTTTTTTTTTTTTTTTAGTTGAGACAGAGTTTCACTCTCGTTGCTCAGGCTGGAGTGCAGTGGTATGATCTCAGTTTACTCAACCTCCACCTCCCAGGTTCAAGCAATCCTTCTGCCTCAGCTTCCTGTGTAGCTAGGATTACATGCCTGGCTTTTTTTTTTTTTTTTTTTCTCATTTTTAGTAAAGATGGGGTTTCATCAAGTTGGCCAGGCTGGTCTCAAACTCCTGACCTCAGGTGATCTGTCTGCCTCGGCCTCCCAAAGTGCCAGGATTAAAGGCAAGAGCCATCGCACCCAGCCAAAATTTATATTACTGTCTTGCAGTTTCATATTAGTGTTTTTTTTCATGTAGGGTTTTTTGTTTGTTTGTTTGTTTGAGATGGAGTCTCACTCTGTCACCCAGGCTGGAGTGCAGTGGCGCAATCTCAGCTCACTGCAACCTTCGCCTTCCAAGTTCAAGTGAGTCTCCTTTCTCAGCCTCCCGAATAGCTGAGATTATAGCCGGCATGCGCCAGCATACCTGGCTAATTTTTGTATTTTTAGTGGAGATGGGGCTTCACCATCTTGGTCAGGCTGGTCTCAAACTCCTGACCTTGTGATCTACCTACCTCAGCCTCCCAAAGTGTTGGGATTACAGGCGTGAGCCACCATGCCCAGCCAAAAGTGCCCTGTTTTCATATCCCCTTAGAGCAAAAAAAATGTCAGCCATCACTGAAAAAAATGCCTTTATGAGAGAATAAGGCATTACGGCTCACACCTGTAATGACAGCTACATGGTACATTAAAGTTGGAGAACTGCTTCAGGCCAGTATTTCAAGACCAGCCTGGGTTATGTAGCAAGATGTCATCTCCAAAATAAGTGCCTCTAAGAGAGATTTAAGATCCAAGGAGACAGTTGTGAAATGCTGTTAAAGCTTAAGATTGAGAAGTGTTCTATTCAGAAGGCAGGCCCTCATTCAGGGTGGAAACTACAGGACCCCTGTTCTTGGCTACAGACCAGGATAGGGCTTACCCAACTTGGTTCCACTGAGAATTCTGAAATTCTGAACTTACCCTGTAACCATCCAAAACTCCTCCCAGCCACAGTCTGGGAGAGGTCCTGCCATTCCAGAGACTTGGAGGAAGATACCCATTTACAGTCATGTAGGCTTGCCTGCAGACCTTGGTCTTTAATGTGGTCTCTGAAGCAATTCAATGATTTAGTTTCAGTTACCTGAGCCACAATTTATGGTCAGTTCTGCCTACATAGAAACCCATACAGTTACCTGAGGAAAGGCTCTCTGGTACTCAGTGAAAACCATAGTCATCCACAACCTGATACGAGGCCCACCATATATATGCAGACTCGACTGCCAAAACGGCCCTAATGTCTGCCAAATGAAGTAAAGTCCTGAAGTACATATGGTCTGTCCAAAAATAAAATGAGAATTACAACTACCTAAGCCCCTGTAACAAGCCAACTAAAGGTGGACCCTAGTGCAAACATAGCAGCCTTGTGACTAAGCTACAACCCCTCTTCACTGCAAAGTCAGAGGGCATCTCATTACCCTAAAGGCCCAATGAAAGAAGATCTTTACCTTCTAAAATCAGTTTATGAAAACTTGAAGAGGTGTTTGCTCCATCAAATTCAGACACCAATACAAAACTATATTGTGTCCATTGTCAATGCTTTTATTTTAATGTAGTACTGAAAGTATGTGGCAGAAGAATTAGTCAAAGAAATATAAAAATCCATTAAAATTTTTTTTAAAAGGTCAGGCGTGGTGCCTCACCCCTGTAATCCCAGCACTTTGGGAGGCAGAGTTGGGCAGATCATTATTAGGTCAGGAGTTCAAGACAAGCCTAATCAATATGTTGAAACCCTGCCTCTACTAAAAATACAAAAATTAGCTGGGGGTGGTGGTGCATGCCTGTAGTCCAAGCTACTCCGGAGGCTGAGACAGGAGCATCACTTGAACCTGGGAGGTGGGGGTTTGCAGTGAGCCACGATCATACCACTGCACTCCAGCCTGGGTGACAGAGTTGAGACTCCATCTCAAAAAAAAAAAAAGAAAAAAGAAGTTGAAGAAAATCAAGTAAAAAGTTGATGTTTACAGATCATACAATTTTATATTTAAAAAACCACAAACAGTACATTAAAACCTGTCTAAGTTAATAAATACAGTCAGTAAATTAGCAAAATATCACATCACAGGACTCTGTAAAATGAAAAAAAAAAAGAAAAAAATAGCAAAATATATAATTAACATACAAATATATGTATGGTTTCATACACTTAAAACAAGCTGTCTAATAATGGCCAACATGGTGAAACCCCATTTCTACTAAAAGTACAAAAATCAGCTGGACGTGGTGGCAGGTGCCTTGCAATTTCAGCTAGTCAAGAGGCTGAGGGAGGAGAATCACTTGATCCCAGGGGGTGGAGTTTGCAGTGTGCAGAGATTAAGCCATTGCATTCCAGCCTGGGTGACAGTGTGAGGCTCTGTTTCAAAAAAAAAAAGACCAGCAACCTGAAACACTCTAGACTGAGAGTTTTGCAGCAAGCACAGCTGGACCTGGGACAGTCAAGCACTGCGGGGAAGAAGGAAGTTTGCCATTACTGAGGCAGTCCACCACTACCAAGGCAGCCCACCATTACCAAGACAGTCCACCATTACTGAAGCAGTTCTAACTGTACCTCTGTAAACAAATCCACAAGGAAGTTTACACAGCAGCTGGGCAGAGCCCTCAGCAGCTCAGCAATGCCTCTGTTGGCAGACTCTGACTAGGCTACCTCCTGGCTGGGCAGGGCACCTCTGAAAAAAGGTGACAGCACGTCAGAAACTTATATAAAGCCCCACCTTCCCAGGACAGAGTACCTGGGAAAAGAGCTGGTTATGAGTTCCACTACAGCAGACTTAAACGTACCTGCCCAGGAGCTCTGAACAGAAAAACAAAGCTCCCAGCACAGCACTTGAGCTCCGATAAGGTACAGACTATCTCCTCAAGTGGCTCCCCAACCCCCATATATTCTAAAAGGCACCTCATAAAAAAGAGCTCTGGCTCACATCTGGTGGGTACACTTCAGAGATTAAGATAACAGAAGAAGAAACTGGCAGCAACCCTTACTGTTCTGCAGCCCCTGTGGGTGATTCCCAGGCAACCAGGGTCTAGGGTGGATCTCCAGAAGTCCTGCAGCAGAGAGGTCTGACTGTTAGAAGAAAAACTAAAAAAAACAGAAAGAAATAGCTTCACCACCAACAGAAAAGACATCCACTCAGAGACCTCATCCAAAAATCACCAACTACAAAGACCACAGGAAGATAAATCCATGAAGATGGGAAAAAACCAGCACAAAAAGGATGAAAACACCAAAAACCAGAACACCTCACCTTCTCCAAGAGATTAAAACTCACCAGCAAGGGAACAAAGCTGGATGGAGAATGAGTCTGATGAATTGACAGAAGCAGGCTTCAGAAGGTGGGTAAAAACAAATTTCTCTGAGCTAAAAGAATATGTTCTAACCCAATGCAAAGAAACTAAGAACATTAATAAAGCTTATATGAAATGCAAACTAGAATAACCAACTTCGAGAAGAACATAAATGACTTGATGGAGCTGAGAAACACAGCATGAGAACTTCACGAAGCATACACAAGTTTCAGTAGCCAAATTGACCAAGCAGAAGAAAGGATATCAGAGATTGAAGATCAACTCAATGAAATAAAATGAGAAGGCAAAATTAGAGAAAAAAGAGTGAAAAGAAATGAACAAAGCCTCCAAGAAATATGAGATTATGTAAAAAGATCTAATCTACATTTGATAGGTGTACCTGAATGTGATGAAGATAATTAATCCAAGCTGGAAAACGCTCTTCAGGATATTATCCAGGTGAAATTCCCCAACTTAGCAAGGCAGGAAATACAGAGAACACCATGAAGATATTCCTCAAGAAGAGCAACCTCAAGATACATAATTATCAGATTCATCAGAGTTGAAATGAAGGAAAAAATGTTAAGGGCAGCCAGAGAGAAAGGTCGGGTTACCAACAAAGGGAAGCCCATCAGACTCACAGCGAATCTCTTGGCAGAAACCCCACAAGCGAGAAGAGAGTGGGGGCCAATATTCAACATCCTTAAAGAAACGAACCTTCAACCTAGAATTTCATATCCAGCCAAACTAAGTTTCACAAGCAAAGGAGAAATAAAATCCTTCACAGACAAGCAACTGCTGAGAGATTTTGTCATCACCAGGCCTGCCTTACAAAAGCTACTGAAAGAAGCACTAAACATGGAAAGGAACCAGCCACTCCAAAAATGTACCAAATGGTAAAGTCCATCAACACAATGAAGAACCTGCATAAACTAACGGGCAAAACAACCAGCTAGCATCAAAATGGCAGGATTAAATTCACACATAACAATATTAACCTTAAATGTAAATGGGCTAAATGCCCCAATCAAAAGATACAGACTGGCAAATTGGATAAAAAGTCAAGAACCATCGGTGTGCTGTATTCAGAAAATCCATCTCACATGCAAGGACACACATAGGCTCAAAATAAAGGGATGGAGGAAGATTTACCAAGCAAATGGAGAGCAAAAAAAAGCAGGAGTTACAATCTTAGTCTCTGAGAATATGGACTTTAAGCCAACAAAGATCAAAAGAGACAAAGAAGGGCATTACATAATGGTAAAAGGATCAATGCAACAAGATGAGCCAACAATCCTAAATATATATGCACCCAATACAGGAGCACCCAGATACATAAAGCAAGTTCTTAACTATCTACAAAGAGACTTAGACTCCCACACAATAATAGTGGGAGACACTAACACTCCACTGTCAATATTAGACAGATCAATGAGACACAAAATTAACATGAATATCCAGAACTAGAACTCAGATCTGGACCAAGTGAACCTAATAGACATCTACAGAACTCTCCACCACAAATCCACAGAATATATATTCTTAGCAGCACCACATCACACTTACTCTAAAATTGACCACATAATTGGAAGTAAATCTCCTCAGCAAATGCAAAAGAAGGGAAATTATAACAGTTTCTCAGACCACAGTGCAATCAAATTAGAACTCAGGATTAAGAAACTAACTGAGAACTGCACTTCATGAAAACTGAACAACCTGCTCCTGAATGTTGACTGGGTAAACAATTAAATGAAGGCAGAAATAAAGATGTTCTTTGAAACCAACAAGAGCGAAGACACAACGTACCAGAATCTCTGGGACACATTTAAAGCAATGTCTAGAGGGAAATTTATAGCAATAAATGCCCACATGAGAAGCGAGAAAAGATTAAAATTGACACCCTATCATCAAAATTGAAAGAGCTAGAGGAGCAAGATCAAAAAAACTCAAAAGCCAGCAGAAGACAAGAAATAACTAAGATCAGAGCAGAATTGAATGAGCTAGAGACACAAAAAACCCTTAAAAAAAAAATCAATAAATCCAGGAGTTGGTTTTTTTTTTTTTTTGAAAAGATCAACAAAATAGACTGCTAGCCAGATGAATAAAAAAGAAAAGAGAGAATAATCAAATAGATGCAATAAAAAATGATAAATGGGATATCACCACTGATTCCACAGAAATGCAAACTAGCATCAGAGAGTACTACATACAACTCTATGCACATAAATCAGTAAACCTGGAAGAAATGGATAAATTCCTGGACATTTGCACCCTTCCAATCCTGAAACAGGAAGAAGTTGCAACCCTGAATAGACCAATAACAAGGGCTGAATTGAGGCAGGAATTAATAGCCTACCAACCAAAAAAGGTCCAGGTCCAGACGGGTTCACAGCTGAATTCTACCAGACGTACAAAGAGGAGTTGGTATCACTCCTTCTGAAACTATTCTAAACAATACAAAAAGAAGGAATCCTTCCCAAATCATTTTATGAGACCAACATCATCCAGATACCAAAACCCTGCAGAGACTCAACAAAAAAATAATACTTCAGACCAGTATCCATGATGAACATAGATGCATAAATCTTCAATAAAATACTGGCAAATAGATTGCAACAGCATATCAAAAAGCTTATCCATCACGATCATGCAGGCTTCATCTCAGGGATGCAAGGCTGGTTCAACATACGCAAGTCTATAAACGTAATCCACCACATAAACAGAACCAAAGACAAAAACCACATGATTATCTCAATAGATGCAGAGAAGGCTTCAACAAAACTCAACAGCCCTTTATGCTAAAAACTCTCAATAAACTAGGCATCGATGCAACATATCTCAAACTAATAAAAGCTGTTTACGAGAAACCCATAGTCAATATCATAATGAATGGGCAAAACTGGAAGTATTCCCTTTGAAATCTGGCACTAGACAAGGATGCCCTCTCTCACCACTCCTGTTCAACATAGTATTGGAAGTTCTAGACAGAGCAATCAGGCAAGAAAAAGAAATAAAGGGTATACAAGTAGGAGAGAGGAAGTCAGATTGTCTTTATTTGCAGACGACATGATTGTATATTTAGAAGACCCCACTGTCTCAGCCCAAAATCTCCTTAAACTGATAAGCAACTTCAGCAAACTCTCAGGATACAAAATCAATGTGCAGAAATCACAAGCATTTCTATACACCAATAACAGACTAACAGAGAGCCAAATCAAGAGCTAACTCCCATTCACAATTGCTACAACCTCTTCAAGGAGAACTACAAACCACTGCTCAACAAAATTAGGAGAGGACACAAACAGATGGCAAAACATTCCATGCTCGTGGTTAAAAGAATCAATATTGTGAAAATGGCCATACTGCCCAAAGTAATTTATAGATTCAATGCTATCCCCATCAAGGTACCAATGACCCTCTTCACAGAACTGGGAAAAGACACCTTAAACTTTATATGGAACCAAGAGAGCCCGCAGAGCCAAGACAATCCTAAGCAAAAAGAACAAAGCTGAAGGCATCATGCTACCTGACTTCCAACTATACTACAAGGCTACAGAAATCAAAACAGCATGGTACTGGTACCAAAACAGAGATATAGACCAATGGAACAGAACAGAAGCCTCAGAGGCAACGCCACACATCTACAACCATCTGATCTTTGACAAACTTGACAAAAACAAGCCATGAGGAAAGGATTCCCTGTTTAATAAATGGTGTTCGGAAAACTGGCTAGTCATGTGCAGAAAGCAGAAACTGGACACCTTCCTGACACCTTACACTAAAATTAACTCAAGGTGGTTTAAAGGCTTAAACATAAGACCTATCACCATAAAAACTCTAGAAGAAAACCTAGGCATAACCATTCAGGACATAGGCAAGGACTTCATGACTAAAACACCAAAAGCATTGGCAACAAAAGCCAAAATAGACAAATGGGACCTAATTAAACTCCAGAGCTTCTGTACAGCAAAAGAAACAATCATTAGAATGAACTAGTAACCAACAGAATGGGAAAAAAGTTTTGCAATCTACCCATCTGACAAAGGGCTAATATCAAGAATCTACAAAGAACTAAAACAGATTTACAAGAAAAAAACAAACAAACCCATTAAAAAGCAGGTGAAGGATACGAACAGACACTTTTCAAAAGAATACATATATGAGGCCAACAAACATATGAAAAAATGCTCATCATCACTGGTCATTAGAGAAATGCAAATCAAAACCACATTGAGATACTATCTTGTGCCAGTTAGAATGGCGATCATTAAATAATGTGGAGGCAACAGATGCTGGAGAGGATGTCGAGAAATAAGAACACTTCTACACTGTTGGTGGGAGTGTAAATTAGTTCAACCATTGTAGAAGACAGTGTGACAATTCCTCAAGGATCCAGAAATAGAAATTCCATTTGACCCAGCAATCCCATTACTGGATATATACCCAAAGGATTATAAATCATTCCATTATAAAGACACATGCACACGTATGTGCATTGTGGCACTGTTCACAATAGCAAAGACCTGGAACCAACCCAAATGCCCATCGATGACAGATGGACAAGGAAAATGTGGCACATATACATCATGGAATACTATGCAGCCATAAAAGACGATGAGTTTGTGTCCTTTTCGAGACATGGATGAATCTGGAAACCATCATTCTTAGCAAACTGACACAAGAACAGAAAATCAAACACTGCATGTTCTCACTCATAGGCAGGTATTGACAATGAGAACACATGGACACAGGGTGGGGAGCATCACACACTGGGGTCTGTTGGGGGGTCTAGGGAAGGGGCAGCAGGGGATGGGGAGGGATATCATGGGGAGAAATGCCAGATATAGGTGACGATGGGATGGAGACAGCAAACCACCTTGCCATGTATGTACATATGCAACAATCCTGTATGATCTGCACATGTACCCCAGAACCTAAAGTACAATAAAAAAATTTTTTAAAAAAAGGAAAAAACAAAGGAAGAAAAAAAATCTTATTTACTATAGCATTAAATAACATATTTCTGAGAGAAAAAAAATTAACCAAGGAGGTAAAACATATTCACAATATAAAAAAAAAATCAATGAAAAAATTAGAGAAAATCCTAATAAATTTAAAAATGTTTTATGTCTATGAATTGAAAGAATATATATTATTAAAGTGCCATATCATCCAAAGTGATCTATAGATTCAATAAACTTCCTATCAAAATTCCACTGCAATGTTTTTTCACAGTAATGGAAAATACAATTCTAAAAGTTACATCAAATTACAATAAGCTTTGAATAGCCAAAGCAATCTTGAGAAAAAAGAACAAAGCAGAAACTATCATACTTACAATGTCAAACTATGTTTCAAGACTATATAGTGATAAAAACAGAATGGACTGTGCAAAGAAATGAACAAAAAAATTCAACTGAAGGCGGGGTGTGGTGGCTCATGCCTGTAATTCCAGCGCTTTGGGAGGCTGAAGTGGGTGGATCACAAGGTCAAGAAATCGAGATCATCCTGGTCAACACGGTGAAACCCCCTATCTACTAAAAATACAAAAATTAGCTGGGTGTGGTGGTGTGCGTCTGTAGTCCCAGCTACTCGGGAGGCTGAGACAAGAGAATTAGTTGAATCTGGTAGGCAGTGTTTGCAGTGATCCAAGATCATGCCACTGCACTCCAGCCTGGTGACAGAGGAAGACTCTGTCTCAAAAAAAGAAAAAAAAAATTCAGCTGAAACCACTACTGGCACACATTTCAGATCTGATGCAAAAAAAAAAAAAAATTAAAAAGCGTAAGACAGATGTCCCTTTGTGAGAACAAATTTCAAACAAACAAACAAAACAGCTGCCCAGGAACTATTTCCTTTGAAACACAGCTTCCCCAATCACATTTTAAGGACTGGATTTCTCTTTGACCTTGGGACCTTGTATCTGTGTCATCTGTTGTATTCATTTTCATTCACACTTACCCGGGGGTTTGGCAATCATCTCATGTTTCTTCACAGTCAAAGGTTTTTTTCCTTGCTCCAGACAAGTGATCAGGTCTGGCTTAGAGACAGCAATACCTGTTTTATTAAAAATAAATAATGTGAATCTTGCTCAGATTCTCCAATTACAAGCTAGTAATAAGCTCAGCAGAGATGTGATAAAATAATCTAGTAAGTTAATACCAAAATGCTAATTTATAACAAAAATTTCTAATATTCAGAAAATACTTTCAATTTGTAGGTTTCTTAACTTTACTACCTGGTGCTACTGAATCAAAAGTTGGTGGTGGCAGTTAGATTTTCAGATGGGGGCAACAGTGTTTTATGCCACTAAATTTCTGGAATTACCACTAATTTAGAGTGAAGAATACAGCTCATCTCAGGAATGTGGAAAGTTTGGATTAAGATGAAAACATCTTGAAGAAATTATTTTCTAAATGAACAAATTCTACAGATTTTCTAGAAAAAGGGAATCTGAAACTCTTTTATGCAAAAAATAAATTACCAAAATACATTCTACCAAAAAAAAAAAAAAAAGAGAGAGAGCGAGAAATGAAACCTTTAGGGTATATTATGAATTATGCATTCAAGTTATCCTCACCAAGGAAGACCAGGTTTCTGTAGTTCTCCAACATCACATCTGTATACAAATTCCGCTGTGCAGTGTCCAGGCAATGCCACTCCTCCAGAGAGAATTCTATGGCCACATCTCTAAATTGCAGTGGTCCCTGAAAAATGCTCACAGATTTTTACCAAGTGACCATTAGCAGAATTTTTAATTTGACTTAAGGTGAAATTAGAGAGTAAAGAGAACTGGTTCTGACTTACAGAACTAAAATTATCCAATAAAGTAACTTTCAACACAGAAATATTCTCTAATGCATTCTCTAACTCTGAGAAAAAAGAGCAGCATAAGATCTACAGCATCAGTTCAAATATATTTTTCTAGATAATAAAGTCTAAATTTAAGGGCATGAACATGAACATGTATGTTTTTGAGTGCTATATTTACATCTTAAGAAATGAGTTGTGACTATTTTTCAGACAGAAGAGACAAGTTGAGTTAGAAGGCACCTCTCACATTTTTTTTTTTTTTTTTTTTTGGACACAGAGTTTCACTTGTTACCCAGGCTGGAGTGCAGTGGTGCTATCTTGGCTCACTGCAACCTCCACCTCCCAGGCTCAAGCGATTCTCCTGCCTCAATCTCCCACATAGTTGGGATTACAGGCATGCACCACCAAGTCCAGCTAATTTTGTAATGTTAGTAGAAGCAGGGTTTCTTGATGTTGGTCAGGCTGGTCTCGAACCCTCGACCTCAGGTGATTCACCTGCCTCCCAAAGTGCTGGAATTACAGGCTTGAGCCACCATGCCTGGCCTAATTTTATTTTTTTAGTAGAGACAAGGTTTCTTTATGTTGGTCAGGCTGGTTTCCAACTCCAGAACTTAGGTGATCTGCCCGCCTTGGCCTCTCAAAATGTTGGGATTACAGGTGTAAGCCACCGTACCAGGTCTTTAGTAGTAATTTTAAGTAGGCTTCATTTAGCACCCTAGAAAGCAGGTATCTCCTAATAATTTTTTTCAGAACTTTCTGGGTAATAAATGCCATTTTATTTAAATAAGCACTTTCTTATTCTGTTCTGCATAGAGCTAATGGAACACACAAATGGAGCCTCAACATTACATGGTCTCCATCTTTACTAAGGACAACAGTTTTCCCAAATAGGCATCTTGACTACCCATATCTTTCCATGTTCAACTTCCACAAAAGGAGCATGTTTAATATTACAAATTATAAATTCTTACTGAAAATTCTGCATTGCACATAAGAAACTACGACAGACAATGTAGAGAAAGGAAAATAGGAAAGAAATATTTCCCTGGAAAATAGGAAAGAAATATTTTTCAGAGACCTTTGACTATAAGAATTTTAAAAAGGAGTTAAACCAAACTCATTAGGGAGCAAAAACACAAGTAGAGAAGTAAAGGTTTGCAAGTACTAAATGCATGGCAAACCAGGAGGCAGAGTGAACACAGCTCTTCACCTGAGACATGTTTACCAGAAGAAAAGCAATTTTTTTTCCCTTTCTCCTCCTTCTCTGGAATTTCTTTTCGGATGAGATTCTCTGGACAAATTACACCTTCATCTTGAGAATATCTCTTTAAAGGTGTCAGTACCACATGTTTACATGCTAACATGATAT
This sequence comes from Cacajao melanocephalus, assembly GCA_963573385.1. Lineage (NCBI taxonomy): Eukaryota > Metazoa > Chordata > Mammalia > Primates > Pitheciidae > Cacajao > Cacajao melanocephalus. The sequence goes on along the minus strand of CAUYLG010059478.1, from coordinate 29,878 downwards.
CAACCGTCAGAAAAAAAAAAAAAAAAAGTCCACCCATTCCTGTCCTATAAGCAGAAGAGATTCAGGAACAATGTGCTTCTCCATAAAGATAGAAATAAAAGTTTCTTCTTTCTTGTCAGCAAGTTACCTCTCCTGCCACAGACACCAGCAATTTCTGCTACAGTGATGGAAATATGCACCATACTGACCCGTCCCTACCAAATCCAAACACAGCAGGCCCTGTGTCCATTCTTTAGTGCAAAGGTGGAACTTAACTTTCATGAATGTATCTTGAAGCCCTCATACCTGATTCTAGCCTCACCTTAGAGTCACATGAGGCACTTCATTAAAACAACATGGATGCTTCCACCCAGATCAATAAACAGAAGCTGTGGGGAGGGCACAAGAGATTTCTGCAAATTGGCCATGTGATCCTAATGAGAAGCCTGGGCTTATAACCACTAAGCTAAGCATTGCCTCCCAAGCTTTAATGAGATTATAAATTACTTGCTAATTTTGGCCCTACTTTCTGTAACAAGATTCCAGTTGCCTGGAGTCTACAATTTGATTCGCAGCAGTTACAAGAGGATTTGTAAAGACAGCAAGAGGAACAGAGAGTGGGTTGATACAAAGTTGTCAGAAATTTTTATTTATTTCCAGAAATAACATTGATTATTTAGATATGTATCATATAAATATCATTATGGTTATGGTATGAGATATAGTGTCCAATGTGGCATTATTAGTTTAATTTATACCTACTTGGGGCAATAGTGAACAGTTTCAAGAGATAAATACCTAGTTCAAAAAGGGAAGTAAGACATAACTGCACTTTCATTTTAACGTCTCTCTGAGTCTGATAACCAAAAGGACTTGCATTTTTCAGATAAAAGCTTTTTTACTTTCCAAATTTCAAGACCTGGATTCAAAATTTGAAGCTGCAGATTAAAGGCCTGAATGGCTAGAGTAGCAGCAGGTGTTACCTATGTAATTGTGAGCACGTTAGCAAGAGGAGGAAAGGGAAAACGGAGATTCTCATGTCTAGATGTCTACTCAGTGCACACACGTTACTCTGATTGGGTTTCTGGGCTCCATAGTTTCTGAATCAGTTTCAGGTCTGAACATACAATAGTCATTGAAAGAGGTAAAACAACTGCTGCCCTGTGAAGTTTGTGGAAATTTGGTCTACCTTCTCTAGAAATGACTGTAGAAGATTATAGACACCAAATAGGCAGAGACACAATTCTGCCTGCATATATAGAGGACAGTGTGCACTGTGCTGCACAAGTGTGAGTTGACTGGAAGCCTGAGGGGGAAGTCCACTTTAGAGTACATTCTGGTTGACACCTTACGTGTTTATATCATCTCTGGTAATTAAAAGAAACATTTTCTCCAGTCCCAGAGAAACTCCACAATAACAGAAAGAAAACGGTTTCATTACACAAATAAACCTGAATGTGACATGCATCATAGTCAATCTGCTTAAGAGATTGCAAACATAGAATGATGGGCACCATAATCAATTCACAAGTAGAAGAATTTACAGCACCATGTCATACACAGTCCATCTTAAATTTACCTGGAGATTGAAGAGGCCATCTGTGTATGCTAATTCCTTATATTTCATGACAAACCTTTCACAAATTCTTAACAGGAGGTGGTTTAGCAGCTTGAAGCCAGGTGCCTGATGAAGGTAGGCTTTCACTCTGCTACAAAAATGGTTGAACAGGGTTCTATCTTTTTGGTTATTTACATTTTAGAGCAGTGGCTCTGTACTCCCTGGCCCTGGGCTACAGCGCTCCTGCTTGCTTTCTCCTGGTTGCTAGTGTCCTCCCCTGACCTCTACCACCTGCCACTGAGACACAGCCCAGAGCACAGCTCACATTTTATGTGAACCCCATTTGTCACAGCAGCACTCTAGTGTCACATCAGAGAGTAAAGCCTGAGCTGCAGGAGGAGAGCCTGCAGGCCCTGTGGGTAGAACTGCACCTTCACAATAATGGAAGTGAAAGCAGTGTTTCGGCCTCAGTTTCTACTTATAATGGTGACATGGAAAAAATACTGCTGAATTTCCAGCATGAGTCCAGAAAGAGATAGCTCCAAAAGTTCTCACTGTGACTGCCCACCTCATTCACACACCATGGGATAAAAATAGGGCTTCTGAAACAGACACTGAAAGCATTAAAGAGAAAAACAGATCTCATCTGGGTGTGGTGGATCATGCCTGTAATCCCAGCACTTTGGGAGGCTAAGGCAGGTGGATCACAAGGTCAGGAGTTCAAGACTAGCCTAGTCAATATGGTGAAACCCCGTCTCTACTAAAAATACAAAAATTAGCCAAGTGTGGTGGTGCGCACCTGTAGTCTCAGATACTTGGGAGTCTGAGGCAGGAGAATCGTGTGAACCTGGGAGGTGGAGGTTGCAGTGAGCCAAGATCATGCCACTGCACTACATCCTGGGTGACAGAGTGAGACTCTGTATCAAAAAACAAAACAAAACCAAAAGCATATGTTCATCTTAGCAAGATTATTTTGAAAGAAAAAAGTTAAAAAGATCTTAAGAAAAAATACAGATGAGATATCATTGATCAAGTCAGCCAGAAAATATTCTCCTAAAATTTCTCTCTAAACACCCAAAGTGCACAGCTACTCTCAGCATGAGAAACACGAGAATTATAAAGAAAGAAGGCACATTTTCACAAGAATTTTATAAAGTTTATTTTCTATCTCTGCTGCTGTCTCATCTCCTAGCCATTAAATGGGGGTTCTATACTGAAATACATCTAACAAATTCCAACAGCACTTTTTGATGAAGAAATAGAATCTGACTGTGTTCATATAGTAGAATATATCAGAACTTGAAAAATAGCTAACTGAAGGGCTATTATGGTTTTTGGTTGGCCACATCACCTGTCTTAACTTGTTCTTTAATAGCAGCATTCCAATTTAGTGAAACGAAAGATACTAAAACCGTGTATACTCATAATTATCCCTATTGAATGAAGTAATAAAGATGTCAGACTAATATCTACTGTAACAATTTGGTAGTAAATTTTCTTTAGATATTAGATATAAATATCTAAATATAAATAATTTTAATAAACTAGTCATAATGTGTGTAGCATTTTTTCTTTTTTTTGAATGGAGTCTCACTCTATCACCCAGGATGACGTGCAATGGCACAATCTCAACTCACTACAACCTCCGCCTCCTGGGTTCAGGCGATTCTCCTGCCTCAACCTCCTGAGTAGCTGGGACTACAGGTGCATAACATGACACCTGGCTAATTTTTTATTTGCAGTAAAGATGAGGTTTCACCATGTTGGCCCGGCTGGTCTCAAACTCCTGACCCCAGGTGATCTGACTACCTCAGTCTCCCAAAGTGCTGGGATTACAGGTATAAACCACTGTACCCGGCCAATTATGTAGCATTTTTTAAAATTGCAACTGGCCGAGCACAGTGGCTCATGCTTGTAATCCCAACACTTTGGGAGGCTGAGGCGGGCAAATCACAAGGTTAAGAGATCAAGACCATCCTAGCCAACATGGTGAAACCCATTTCTACTAAAATGCAAAAAAAAAGTTAACCAGGTGTGGTAGTGGGTGCCTGTAATCCCATCTACTTGGGAGGCTGAGGCAGAGGAATCACTTAAACCCAGGAGGCAGAGGTTGCAGTGAGCCGAGATGGCGCCACTGCACTCCAGCTGGTGACAGAGCAAGACTCTGTCTCAAAAAAAAAAAAAAAGAAAGAAAGAAAAGAAAAAAAAAATTGCAACTATACTTCAGAGAAAACACTTTATATTTCAAAAGTATAAATAACAATATTAAAACAACAATTTAAGTGAGTCATTCAAAGTAAGTATTGCGGCTTTGTATTCATACTATGGTAGAAAATACAGTTTATGGCTCATGCCTGTAATCCCAGCACTTTGGGAGGCTGAGGCGGGCAGATCACCTAAGGTCAGGAGTTCAAGACCAACTTGGTCAACATGGTAAGACCCCTATCTCTATTAAATATACAAAAACTTAGCCAGGAGTGGTGGTGCATGCCTGTATCCTCAGCTACTCAGGAGGCCGAGGCAAAAGAATTGCTTGAACCGGGGCAGGGGGGAGGGCAGCAATTGCAGAGAGTCAAGATCATGCCACTGCACTGCAGCCTGGGCAACAGATTGAGACTCTATCTCAAAAAAAAAAAAAAAAAGAAAGAAAGAAAGAAAGAAAATATTGTTTAATTTATATGAATGCAGGATGTTTAAAAACACTACACATAACTATGCTAATCACTCTGAAACAATAAACAGAAAGCAAGGTACAACTAAAGACTGTGCTGGTCAGTTAATGCACTGAACTATTCTTGCTTTTGCAGGGTAAATATTTCAGCCTGCAAATATTAAAAACTACCTTGGGCAATCACGTTTCTTTCAAAAAAAAACTTAGTATCTTTTAGTCTTTATCATTCTGTATTGCTAAATTTAATCTTACCTTTGTGTTATGCTTCTGTGTGCTCTTGAAATGAGCTTTTATCTAAACAAATCTGTGTCTACTTTAAAAAATTAAAAACAAAATAAAACTTTTCAGAAGCAAAAACAAAGCAATAAATCTGAGGTACTAAATAAAGATAATTTGGAGTCAGAAAAATGACAAAAGGTTTATTTAGCTGTTAATATGATTTACATATATTTCAAAAGAGCAGAGAAAAATATCTACATATAATCTAAATTCCTTAAGAAAAGAGAAAATAGCAAAATTTTTTTTGGAAATTATTATTTTTTTGAGATGGAATTTCACTCTGTCACCCAGGCTAAAGTGCGGTGGCGCAATCTTGGCTCACTGCAACCTCTGCCTCCTGGGTTCAAGCGATTCTCCTGCTTCAGCCTCCCAAATAGCTGGGACTACACAAACCTGCCACCATGCCTGGCTAACTTTTTGTATTTTTAGTAGAGATGGGGTTTCACCGTGTTAGACAGGATGGTCTCGATCTCCTGACCTTGTGACCTACCCGCCTCGGCCTCCCAAGGTGCTGGAATTACAAGCGTGAGCCACTGCGCCCAGCCTTTTCTGGAACATTTTAAAGAGTTTTTGAACCCTTGGAAATCTGAATTTTGCACCCTGTATGCACTTGAAAGAGTGTTTATAGGGGAAAAAGTAGAAGAGAGAAAGCTGTTATAAAAAATCCATGAGCCGAGTGCAGTGGCTCACAAAATCAACTCAAGATGAATTTAAGACTTAAATGTAAAATTTAAAATTATAAGAAACCCTGCAAGATAACCTAGGAAATACCATTCTAGACACAGAAACTGGCAACAACTTCATAATGAAGCTACCAAAAGCAATTGCAACAAAGCAAAAATTGACAAATGGGACCTATTTAAACTAAACGGCTTCTTCAAAGCAAAGGAAACCATCAACAGAGTAAACAGACAACCCACTGAATAAAAGAAAATATTTGCAAACTTTGCCTCTTACAAAGGTCTAATATCCAGAATTTGTTAAAGACTTAAACAAGTTTACATGAAAAAAAAAATCTCATTAAAAAGTAGGCAAAAAACATGAAGCAATGTTTTTCAAAAGAAGACATACATGTGGCTAACAAGCATATGAAGAAAAAAAAGGTCATCCCTAATCATTAGAGAAATTAAAAGAAAAACCACAATGAGGTCCCACCTCACACCTGTCAGAATGGCAATTTTTAAAAAGTCAAAAAATAACAGATGCTGGCAAGATTGCCCTCATAGAACTAAAAACAGAATTATGACTTGACCCAGGAACTTCATAATTGTTTATATACATTATTTCATTATAAAGACACATCCACATTCATGTTCATTGCGGCACTAATCACAATAGCAAAGACATGGACAGGCCGTAAATGCCTATCAGTGGTAGACTGGATAAAGAAAATATGGTAGGGTCAGATGCAGTGGCTCATGCCTGTAGTCTCAACACTTTGGAAGGCCAAGGCAGGTGGATTGCCTGAGCTTAGAAATTTGAGACTAGCCTGGGCAACGAAGCAAAATTCTGCCTCCACAGAAACTCCAAAAAAAATTGGCCAGGCATGGAAATGCACATGTGTAGTCCCAGCTACTTGGGAGGAAAAGGTAGGAGAAAATTGCTTGAGCTTGGGATGCTGAGGCTAAAGTAAGCCAATATCACGCAATAAGTGAGACTCTGACTCCAAAAATAAAAGATTTAGTAAAAGCAAAATATGGTATACAAACATCATGGAATACTCTGTGGCCATTAAAAAAAAAAAGATTATGTTCTTTGCAATAATATCAATGAAGATGGAGACCGTTATTCTTAAAACACTAATGCAGACGCTGGGCACAGTGGCTAACACCTCTAAACCCCGCATTTTAGGAGGCTGAGGTGGGCGATCACTTGAGGTTGGGAGTTTGAGACCAACCTGACCAACAGGGAAAAACCCCGTCTCTACTAAAAATACAAAATTTTTAGTAGAGACAGGGATTCGCCATGTTGGGCAGGCTGGTCTCGAACTCCTGACCTCAAGTGATCCACCCACCTCAGCCTCCCAAAATGCTAAAATTACAGGCATGAGACACTGCACCTGGATAAGGGGCTTGCATTTTATACCTCCATAAGAAAAGCAAATATATCTACTTATTTCAGACAATATATGTATTATGATTATTTCTATTAAAAATAACATCACTTCTAGAACATACCACATTTCATCAAATAAAATTTAGCATTAAACTCAGAAATCAAGACAACAGAATATAGAACCGAGACATTCACTATCACAAATTTACCCTTGCAAAAGGAAGAACTAATGTTTTGATTAATCTATGTAACTCATCAATTAACTATGGCATTTTCCTGTGGAAATATATTCATTGTCTACAGCCAAAATGGGAGAGAGATTTTTCCTATTTTTTTCCTTGGTAGCTAGCAGTCTTAAAGCTAAGACTTGGAATTCTGTTTGAAATCACTCAGCTATAAAAAAAACACACCCAAGAAAATGTCTTAACTCAGTCTGGAAAAGAAAAAGGGAAATAAGAATTATTTTAAAAATGGAATATATGATTACATACTAACTTTTTAAAACTCATCTCTTTTATGTCCTTTGTAAATATTTTCTTACTTTTCAAGCCCTACTAATAAAATGCAAATTACAGTTTAAAAAAAAACTGATGCAGCTGTGTGCAGTGGCTCATGTCTTTAATCCCAGCACTTTGAGAGGCAAAGGGAGGCAAATTACTTAAGACCAGAAGTTTGGAATTAGCCTGGTCCATCTCTACTAAAAATACAAAAACTAGCTGTGCACAGTGGTGCACACCTGTAGTCCTAGCTACTCGGGAGGCAGAGGCATGAGAATCTCTTGAACCCAAGAGATGAAGGTTTCAATGAGCCAAGATCAAGCCACTGCATTCCAGCCCAGTGCAACAGAGTGAGACTGTCTAGAAAAAAACAAAACAAAACAACAACAACAACAAAACCTGAGGTCAAAATAAGTGAAGGAATCTTTTCATGGTACAGATTCAGTCACCGATAACATCCTGTTCACTTTCATGCTCAATAAACACCCTCCCAGGAGACACTGCACTATGTCCCAGTGAGTGCCCCAGGTGCATTTTACTTTGTAAGTTTTTAGGCCATCTCACTGGGGTCAGCTTTTTTTTGTTTTGTTTTGTTTTGGTCTTTTGGAGTGTCTATTCACAAATTTTTCACTATTTTTCTGCCTCCCTAAAAGAGAATCCAAGGGGCAGAAATTATTTTGTTTTTCCCTCAATACCAGCATCTGATTGGCTGACCAGCAATGTGTCTCCAAAAAATGGAAGCTAGGTTGGGTGAAGACAATCTTCATGTCTCACAGGGTAAGCTTTTCCAGAGAAAAAAAAAAAATTTCACCAGGAGATGCCTTTCAGCCCCAAGGCTGCCACCTAATTCCTTGGGAGGCTACACTCCATACTTCAGGTGTTCCTATGAGAGAAAATGACCCAAGAACTAATATTTGGCTAGGCATGGTGGCTCACGCCTGTAATCCCAGTACCTGAAGGCTGAGGCAGGCTGATCACAAGGTCAAAAGTTCGAGACAGCCCGACACAGAGCAAGACTCCATTTCAAAAAAAAAGCCAACATAGCCATGGTGAGTATCTTGGTTTATCCCCAGACAGTACTAAAACCCAGGATCAGAAAAAAAAAAAAAAAAACTGAAGGTTGGCTGAGGACACACCACCCTATAAAGTTTCCAAAGGGTAATCTTGACCCAAAAGCATTCCGATAAGTTAAATATAAGAAAAAGAGGCACAGTTTTTTTTACAATACAGTGTCAGGGGATTATTCTTTGCTTTCTTCTCATGGAAAATATTTAGAAACAGAAAACAAATCCTGTCAACAGTGTTATGCAATGCACTCTGAAAGAGAGAGAGAGAGAAAGAAAGTGCCAGAAAGAAAGAAAGAAAGAAAGAAAGAAAGAAAGAAAGAAAGAAAAGAAAGAAAGAAAGGAAAGAAAGAAAGAAAAAGAAAGAAAGAAAGAAAGAAAGAAAGAAAGAAAGAAAGAAAGAAGGAAAGAAAAGAAAGAAAGAAAAGAAAGAAAGAATGCCAGCCTAAGCTGCAGTCTTTACAAACATCCTCCCTGAGATGAGCCAGGTCCACCCCAGAGCATGGGAAAATTTCATCTCTGTTTTACTTTCTCCCTCATTTTGAATGTATTCAAAAAGGAAACACAAGAATTTTCTGTCATACAAATAACACATAAAATTTTTGGTCAAGAGAAAATCAACTTTTATTTTGGCAATAGTGTATTATCAATACTAAAGCTAATTTTAATAAAACCTTATAAATAAATCATATTTGCCATTTCTGATCACTCTAGATTTTTACATATGCATTTTGTAATCTCCTGTAATTTTTTAATTTTTATATTTTATTTTTATCCACTTTTTATTTTTTCAATTTGAAACAACCTTTAAGTAATTTCAAACTACTATAGGAGATAAAAATAAATCATTTAGGGCCAGGTGTGGTGGCTCTCGCCTGGAATCCCAGCACTTTGGGAGGCCAAGGTGGGCGGATCACCTCAGGTCGGGAGTTCCGAGACCAGCCTGACCAACACGGAGAAACCCCGTCTCCACTAAAAACACAAAATTAACCGGACGTGAGGGCGCATGCCTGTAATCCGAGCTACTCCAGAAGCTGAGGTAGGAGAACGGCTTGAACAAGGGAGGCAGAGGTTGCAGTAAGCCAAGATTGCTCCATTGCACTCCAGTCTGGGCAACAAGAGCAAAACTCCCTCAAAAAACAAAAAACAAAACAAAAAACATAAAACCTCCAGTTGCAAGTTTAATATTAGCCTTAGCTTGGAGTCACTAGGTTCAAGCTTTAATTTCCATGTCAGAGTTATTTACTTGGTTTTTAAATCTAAGTGTTTGAAAAATTCAGTGAACTTATTCAAACACAGTATTTACATCAGGGAAGACAATTTTAAGACGCTTCCTTTTTTTTTGAGACGGAGTTTTGCTCTTCTTGCCCAGGCTGGAATGCAAGGGACGATCGGCTCACTGCAACCTCCGCTACCCGAGTACAAGCAATTCTCCTGCCTCAGCCCCTCGAGGAGCAGGGATTACAGGCGCCTGCCACCACTCACTGCTATTTTTTTTCTATGTTTAGTAGAGACAGGGTTTCCCCACAGCCTGGTCTCAAACTTCTGACCTCAGGACTCCCAAAGTGCAGGGATTACAGGCGGGAGCCACCACCAAGAGCCAGTAGAGTTTTTACCCTCCTGCAGTTCTTGTTTCTGTGTCCTTCCCCTAATGGCTGGGGTCAGACCGTACAATCTAAGCTAATCACTGTTGGCTTAGACCCAAACTTTTTCCAAGTAGAGTAAACGCGGGATTTTGCGAGAAAAGGAGAAGGGGAAAGAAGAAGGGTAGGGATGATTTATACAACTTTTACAACTTATGACCAGGAAGTTGAGTCTTTGAAGAGAAACTTAGTTGTTCTAACAACTCCTTATGTCAAGTGATCCGCCCGCCTCCAGGTCTCAAAGTGCTGGGATTACAGGCATGAGCCACAGGCACGAGCCATGGCATAAATTTTTAATCAGAGAAAAGGGAAACTGTGAACCCCAGGGATCAAATTCATAAACCCGCACCCCGAGTCAAGATTATTCCCTGACGACTCTCCCGTGGTCCCTGCACAAAGTGGGAGAGACGCGGCGCTTCCGGTGCAGAGCTGCCCAGAGAGGGCTCCAGGTCAGGACACAGTCACCGCACAGGGAAGAGACAGGACGCCTGGGCCGGCTGTCAGCGCAGCCGCCATCTTAGGGCTGAAGGAAACTGAGGCTGAGTTAGGCAAGGAAAACTTAGGGAGTAGATTGTGGAACTGACAGCGGGGAGGCCTGTGTCCTGCCACAGCCACTTTCCATCGGTTCCAACAAGTCCCTCCCCTCTCTCGGGATGTCAACCCAGCACTCTCACCATTTCTAGGCTTCCAGTGGGTCCCAGTGTCTTAGCTGTGGATCTCCAAATACCTGCAGGTCACAGGGCCACAGAGGCTGGGCCTCTAGGAGCAGAGGACAGGGCAGTAAAAACGAAACCTGGAGCTCCAGCTGCAGCGAGACACAAAGGCCCGCCAAGCCCGGAAGCCGTTCAGTTCGCTCCAGCTGTGTACGTGACGGTTTCCAGCCAAGGTCCCTGATTGGATAATGCTTAAGGCCCCGCCCCCTCAAGCCCTGAGTGACAAAAGATGTGATCAGATGCTAGACTGAGTGAAGAAAGAGTGACAGCCCAGGCTGCAGCCTTTTCAGGCGGGGCTTCCTCACTGAGCTGAGCCAGGTCCGCCACAGAATATGAGAAAATTATCTTTTTTTACTCTCTCTCTTCTTGAACGTATTCAAAAGGTGAACAGCAGTATTTTGTTGTCATATTAATAATACATAAAATTTTGGGGCTGGGCGCGGTGGCTCACGCCTGAAATCCCAGCACTTTGGGAGGCCAAGGCCGGCGGATCCTCTGAAGTCGGGAGTTTGAGATTAGCCTGACCAACATGGCGAAACCCTGTCTCTACTAAAAATTATCTGGGTGTGGTGGCGTGTGCCTGTAGTCCCGGCTACTTGGGACACTGAGGCAGGAGAATCGCTTGAACCCAGGACGCAGAAGTTGCAGTGAGCCGGTATCACACCATTGCACTTCAGCCTGGGAGACAGAGTAAGACTTTTTCTCAAAAAAAAAAAAAAAAAAAAAATTGTTAAAAAGAAAATTGTCTTTTACTTTGGTAATAGTATATTATCAATACTGAAGCTAATTTTAATAAAACCTTATAAATAAATCAAATTTGTCATTTTTGACCACTCTAGATTCACATATGTATTTTGTAATTCTTGTAATTATTTTAACGTTTTATATTTCATTTTTACCTACATTCTTTTTATTTTTTAAATTTGAAACAAGCTTTAAGTAATTTCAAACTGCTATAGGAGATAGAAAACATCATTTAGGGCCAAGCATGGTGGCTCACACCTGTAATCCCAGCACTTTGGGAGGCTGAGGCAGATCAGGAGTTTGGGACCAACCTGATAAACATGGAGAAACCCCTTCTCTACTAAAAATACAAAATTGGCCGGGCGTGGTGGCAGGTGCCTGTAATCCCAGCTACTCAGGAGGCTGAAGCAGAAGAATAGCTTGAACCAGGGAGGTAAAGGTTGCAGTGAGCCAAGATCATGCCATTGCACTCCAGCCTGGGCAACAAGAACGAAACTCAGACTCAAAAAAAAAAAAAAGAACTAACCAGGCCAGGCACAATGGCTGATACCTGTAATCCCAGCACTTTCGGAGGTCGATACGGCCAGATTATCTGACGTCAGGAGCTTGAGATCAGCCTGACCAACAAGGTGAAAACCCTGTTTCTATAAAAAATACAAAAAAATACCTAGGTATGATGGCATGTGCCTGTAATCCCAGCTACTTGGGAGGCTGAGGCAGGAGAATCATTTGAACACAAGAGGTGGAGGTTGCAGTGAGCCGAGATTGCACCATTGCACTCCAGTTTGGGCAACAAGAGCCAAACTCTATCTCAAAAAATAAATAAAAATAAAAAATCAGCTCGGCACGGTGGCTCACGCCTGTAATCCTAGCACTTTGGGAGGCCAAGGTGGGTGGATCACCTGAGGTCTGGAGTTCAAGACCAGCCTGGCCATCATGTGAAACCCCATCTTTATATTAAATAAAATAAAAATAAAAATAAAAAACCAAGCCCAGAGGATCAGAAACATGCTTGGTTTACTAATGGATCTGCCAAATACGTTGTTGGGACACCATGCTTGAAGGCCGTCGCTTATAATCCTGTTAAAAACATAGGCATTTCTGATGAAAGTGGGAGCAGCCAGTTAGCTGAACTAGTAGTGGTCCTCCGAGCTATTCAGGAGGAGCCCAGAGGGATTTGTCACCGTATACCAACTTTTGGTCAGTAGCAAATGGTCTTACTACCTGGATGCCCCTATGGCAATGAAACAAATAGTTAATTGGGAATTAAAAGGATTGGGGAAAACAATACTGGGAAGATACCTGAATCCTGGAGCACACTACCATTATCACTTTTTTTCAATTTTTTTTTTTCTTTTTTGAGACGGATTCTAGCTCTGTTGCTAGGCTGGAGTGCAGTGACACAAACTCAGTTCACTGCAGTCTCTGCCTCCTCGATTCAAGCGATTCTCCTCACTCAGCCTCCTGAGTAGCTGGGATTACAGCCCCGCGCCACCACATCCAGCTAATTTTTTTATTTTTAACAGATATGGGGTTTCACCATGTTGGCCAGGAAGGTCTCAATCTCCTGATATTGTGATCCACCCACCTCGGCCTCCCAAAATGCTGGGATTACAGGTGTGAGACACCATGCCTGGTCCTGTTTTCCAAGTTGCTGCTCATGCATCTCTGCTTTCTCTTGACAGACTAATCAGCAGGAAGAGCAACAGACCACAATTTCTACCATAATAGCAAACTTGAATGCAGACGAATGAATTACAACATGTTCAAGCCTTGCAATGAGAGGTATTATAATGTATGATGGTATAATTGATAGTGATTACTGGGGAGAGTTAAAGGTCATTTTATACAATACCACTCCAGATTTTTTGCTATAAAATAGTAGATGCGGGTTGCTCAATTGTTAGGGATACTTTATCAACAACCACTGAGGAAATCTCTGCCCCAACAAGGCTACATGCAGAACTGGGGGATTCAGATCCACTGGTAAAGGTAACTTAAATCTCGTAGCCAAAATATGGGTACAGCATCCATCAGACGTCACCCCTAATGCTGGTGACCTGATAGCCATGGGAGCAAAAAATAAAGGTATAGTACAATGTCCTAAAGATGAAAAATATGTTTCCCTCTGTTTTTGCTATTACAGGGAATAGCCTATTTACTAATCATCGGCACCTGTGTCTTTGTGTCTGTGGCCAAGAATAAATTCAACTAGGTAGCCACAGCTGCAACAAAACCCAACTGCAGTCAATATTGGCTATAGGTCGAATTGCCAGAGGCCACCAGGAATGGGCTACCTTGGAGAATTGTCCATGAAAACATTTCTGAATAACTATGTCACTACTAATGGGACCACAACAACAACACTTGCAATCCACTCTGGACTTCCTTCGACCACACTAAGCAATTTATCTTTGCTTAAGTCAAACGAAAGGTGAATTCCATCCTCTCCTTTTGTCAAAAGCCTCGGTATCCTGCCCAATATGCCTGGAACAGTTTATATTGGAAACCTGCCATGCTGGTGGCCAGATTCCATATAGCGCCCCCTTTGTCTGGAGGCCTAAATGGCTCTTCTAAAGTTACTCTGAGGTTTCTCCAGACAATTGTCAACACATATTCCAAATCAACAACATTGCCCCCAGTAAAACACAGTCTCTTTCCTATTTTAATTACACATTAGTACACTATGATTGCAGTAGCTGCATTGCCATCCCCTGGGGGGCCCTCTGGGTATGCAGATCCTGTGGGTGGCAATAACTGCCCCTGAATTGGACAGGGAGATGCACGTAAGTGTGGCCATTAATTCCATTCATGATCTAGGATAATATTCCCCTCCCCAGTAATCTAGATGCTTACAAACATCACTGGTTATGAATGTACCGGCCTCCCTGGTGTTGGTAACCGGCTTCAGCAACAAATTAAGATATTAAGCTTACATGTAGAAAAAGCTCTTTTCTTTTTTTTCAGGTGGAGTTTTGCTCTGTCGCCCAGGCTGGAGTGCAGTGGCGCGATCTCCACTCACTGCAATCTCTGCCTCCCGGGTTCAAGCGATTCTCCTGCCTCAGCCTCCCAAGTTGTTGGGATTACAGGTGCACGCCACCACACCTGGATACTTTTTGTATTTTTAGTAGAGTCGGGGTTTTACCACGTTTGTCAGTCTGGTCTCAAACTCCTGAACTTGAGGTTTGCCCTCCTTGGCCTCTCAAAGTGCTGGGATTACAGGCATGAGCCACTGTGCCTGCCCTCTTAGCTGATTTTCACTGGTTGTTTTGCCTTGTTTAAGTGAGTAGTTTTGGAAATAGTCTTTATTTTCACCATGTATTTAATAATGAATATGTATTTCCTTTCCATGAAAAAAAACACTTTTGTGATTTGAAGGTAATTTCTAAAAAGATTTGTAATTCTATATTGTTTTCAGTTTTTTTCTTTTGAAAAATTGTTTTAAAAACATATAATATAAAATTTGTCATCTTAAATCTATTGAAGTGTACATTTCAGGGCCAGGCATGGTTGTGGCTCACATCTGTAACTCCAGAAATTTGGGAAGGCCAAGACAGGAGGATCACTTGAACCAAAACGTTTGAGATCAGTCTGGGCAACATACGGAGATTCCTTCTCTACAAAAAATTTCTTTAAACTAGGCTGGCATTTTGGTGTGCACCTGTGGTCCCAGCTGTTTGGGAGTTGGAAAAAAGAGGATTACTTGAGCCAGGGAATTTCAGCCTACAGTAAACCATAATTGTGTCACTGCACTCCAGCTTGAGTGACAAAGTGAGACCCTGTCTCAGAAAAAAAAAGCTCTATATTTTAGGCATGTTAAGTATATTCACATTGTTATGCAAAAGGCTTCTAGAAATTTTACATCTTGTAAAATTAAAACTCAATACCCATTAAGTAACAACAACCCATTTTACCTTCTCTGTAGCCCTTGACACACTTCCACTTTCAGTTTTTATGAGTATGACCGCTTAAGACATCTCACAGAAGTGGAATAATATAGTATTTATCATTTTATTATTGGCTTAAGTGACATAGTATTCTCTAATGTTATCTTAAATTGTTACAAGATAATGTGTTTTAAATCTGAAAAAATATTCCATTGCATATATATGTTTCATTTTTTGATGTGTTTATAAATCAAGGGAAATCTGGGTTGCTTCAGTTTTTTGGCTTATGTGAATACTGGTGCAATAAACATGGATGCTCAAATATGTCTTCCAGATTCTCTGTTGCATACTTTGGATATGCATTAATAAATGTGATTGCTGTGTTTGATAATAATTTCAGTTTTAATTATCTGAGGAACATTTACAGACTTTTAAAATAATGGCCGCATCCTTGTTTTCCACCAACAATTAACATGAGTTTCATTTTTATTGCATCAGCAACAGACTTGGTGTTCTTTTGTTATGTTATAGTGGCCATTCTATTGAGTATGAGATGATTTTGTTTTTCATCGTGTTTTTTATGCATTTCTCTACAAGTCAGTAATTTTGTTTCCTTTCTCTTTCCCCCGCCCCCGCCAACCTCCCTGACATGGAGTCTTTCTCTATTGCCCAGGCTGGAGTGCAGTCGTATGATCTTGGCTCACTGCAACCTCTGCCTCCTGGGTTAAGCAATTCTCCTGCCTCAGTCTCCTGAATAGCTTGGATTACCAGTGCATGCCACCACACCCAGCCAAATTCTATATTTTTAGTAGAGATGGGGTTTCACCCTATTGGCAAGGCTGGTCTTGAGCTCCTGACCTCAAGTAATCCACCCGTCTCAGCCTCTCAAAATGCTGGGATTACAGGCGTGTGCCACCATTCCCAGCTGCATTTCCTTTCAAATGCTTTTTTCCATTTGTGTGGTTTTTTTTTTTTTTTAGGAACATTTAATTCAAATATTTGTTCATTTCTTAATACAGTTGTTCAACTTTATTGTTCAGTTTTACAAGTTGTTTATATATTCTTCTTTTTTTTTTGAGACAGAGTCTCACTCTGTCGCTAGGCGCCAGGCTGGAGTGCAGTGGCACAATCTCGGCTGACTGCAACCTCCACCTCCCGGGTTCAAGCAATTCTCCTGCCTCAGCCTCCCTAGTAGCTGGGACTACAGGCACACGCCACCACGCCCAGCTAATTTTTTTTTTTTTTGTATTTTTAGTAGAGATGGGGTTTTACCATGTTGGCCAGGATGGTCTCGATCTCTTGACTTAGTAATCCACCCACCTCGGCCTCCCAAAGTGCTGGGATTACACACTTGAGCCACCGCACCCGGCCGTTTATATATTCTTAATGTTAACTTCAATGACATGTGATTTGCAAATATTTTTACCCATTGCCTAGGAGGCAGTGTCACTTTATTGACTGTTTTCTTTGATGTGTAGAAACTTTGAAGTATAATGCAGTTAAATTTTACTGTTCTTTTCTTTGTTGTTCATGCATTTAATGTCATATCTACGAAAATGGTGCCAAGACCAATGTCATGTCTTTCCCCCTTTGTTTATTATTTTTATTTATTTATTTTTTGAGACAGAGTTTTGCTCTAGTTGCCCAGGCTGGAGTGCAATGGCACGATCTCGACTCACCACAACCTCTGTCTCCTGGATTCAAGCCATTCTCCTGCCTCAGCCTCCCAAGTAGCTGGAATTACAGGCATGTGCCACCATGGCTAGCTAATTTTGTATTTTTAGTAGAGACAGTGTTTCTCCATGTCGGTCAGGCTGGTCTCAAACTTGACCTCAGGTGATCCGCCCACCTTGGCCTCCCAAAGTGCTGGGATTACAGGCGTGAGCCACCGTGCCCAGCCTGTTTGTTTTTTTGAGACGGAATCTCACACTGTCACCTGTGCTGGAGTGCAATGATGCAATCTTGGTTCACGGCAACCTCTGCCTCCTGGGTTCAAGTGATTCTCCTGTCTCAGCCTCCTGAGTAGCTGGGATTACAGGTGCCCACCACCACACCCGTCTAATTTTTCATATTTTAGCGAGATGGGTTTTCACGACGTTGGGCAGAGTGGTCTCAAACTCCTGACCTCAAGATCCACCTGCCTTGGCCTCCCAAAGTTCTGGGATTACAGATGTGAGCTACTGTGCCTCCCCTGTTATGTTTTTAAATTAGGAAACGTAATGCCTCTGTTCTTTTTCATGGGTGTTTGGCTATAGTTTATCATCAATTTTTTTTTTTTGAGATGGAGTTTCCTTCATTGCCTAGACTGGAGTGCAATGGCACAATCTCGGCTCACTGCAACCTCTGCCTCTTAAGTTCAAGTGAATCTCCTACCTTAGCCTCCTCAGTAACTGGGATTACAGGCATGCGCCACCATGCCTGGCTAACTTTTTTTATATTTTTAGCAGAGATGGAGTTTCTCCATGTTGGTCAGACTGGTTTTGAACTCCTGACCTCAGGCCTAATTTTGTATTTTTAGTAGAGCTGGGATTTCTCCATGTTGGTCTCACTAGTCTCCAACTTCCCACCTCAGACTATCCATCCGCCTCAGCCTCCCAAAGTGCTGGGATTACAGGAGTGAGCCACTGTGCCCAGCCTGCTATTGGAATTTCTATTTTGATTATATTGAATTTGTTTGCCACTGTTGGTTGTATTGACATCTTTGAAAAGTTAAATGTTTTGAACCTTGAGCAAGAATATGTGGAAGAGTGTGTTTTATTTATTATTTTATGTATTTATTTATGTAAGTATGTATGTATTTATTTATTTATTTATTTTTGAGATGGAGTTTTGCTCTTGTTGCTCAGGCTGAAGTGCAGTGGTGCTTTCTTGGCTCACTGCAACCTCTGCCTCCCATGTTCAAGTGATTCTCCTGCCTCAGCCTCCCAAGTAGCTGGGATTACAGGCATGTGCCACCACACATGGCTAATTTTATATTTTTAGTAAGATGGGGTTTCTCCATGTTGGTCAGGCCGGTCCCAAACTCCTGACCTTGTGATCCACCCGCCTGCGCCTCCGAAAGCGCTGGGATTACAAGAGTGAGCCACCGCACCTGGCCTGAATGTGTTTTATTTTTACATATTTTTTGGATTTCCCAGTTTTACTTTTGCTTTTAATTCCTAGTTGCATTCAATTTTAATGAGAAAACATATAGTGTATAATTTTTGTTGTCTTAAATGAATATATTTGTTGTTGTCATTGTTTTGACACAGTCTTTTACTTTGTCACCCAGCCTAAAATGCAGTAGCATGATTTTGGCTCACTGCAGTCTCAACCTTCTGGGCTCGAGTGATCCTTCCACCTCAGCCTCCTGAGTAGCTTGGACTACAGACATGCACTGCTATGCCTGGCTACTTTTTTGATTATTTGTAGAGACATGGTCTCACTTTGTTGCCTAGGCTGGTCTCAAACTTCTGGCCCCAAGTGATCCTCCTGCCTTGGTCTCCCAAAGTGTTGGGATTATAGGCATGAGCCACTTCACCCAACCAGTGTTCTTTAATAAGATTTGTTATGTATTCTAACAGAATACACAAGGTGCAAATAAAAATATTGTGTATTCTCTTGATTTTGGCTGAAACATTTTGTACATGTCTGTTAAGCCTAGTAGGTCCGTGATATGGTTTTGGTGTTTGTGTTCTTCAGATCTCGTGCTGAAAAGTAATCCTCATTGTTGGATGTGGGACCTGGTGGGAGATGTTTGGATCATGGGGCCAAATTTCTCATGAATGGTTTTGTACCATCCCCTTGGTAATCAAAAAATT
Organism: Cacajao melanocephalus; assembly: GCA_963573385.1. Classification (NCBI taxonomy): domain Eukaryota; kingdom Metazoa; phylum Chordata; class Mammalia; order Primates; family Pitheciidae; genus Cacajao; species Cacajao melanocephalus. The sequence continues at coordinate 10,988 of CAUYLG010059478.1, read as the reverse complement.
TACACTCTGTTAATTCAGATGAGAGCTGGCTCATTAAAAGAACCTGGCTCCTTCACCTCACACTTGCTCTGTTTCTTACCATGTGATATGTCCAGTTACTCTTGGTCTTCCACCATTGTGGAAACTTACTGAGACCTTCCACCAGAGGCAGATGCTGGCACACAGTTCTTGTACAGTTTGCTGAACCATGGGCCAAATAAACCTTTTTTTATTTATAAATTATTCACTCTCAGGTATTCCTCTATGTGCAAAGTAATTAATATAATCTATAATGTTGTTTAAGTTTTCTGTTTTCCAATTTTAGTATATGTGCTGCCGAGGCAAACACAGTTTTCTGTTTTCTTATTGATCTTTTATTTGAATTTTCTATTGTTAAAAATGGGGTCCTACCGGGTGCGGTGGCTCATGCCTGTAATCCCAGCACTTTGGGAGGCTGAGGTGGGTGGATCATGAGGTCAGGAGTTTGAGACCAGCCTGGCCAAGATGGTGAAACCCCATCTCTACTAAAAATACAAAAATTAGCTGGGCGCAGTGGCACGTGCCTATAATCCCAGCTACTAGGGAGGCTGAGGCAGGAGAATTGCCTGAACCCAGGAAGCAGAGGTTGCAGTGAGCCGAGAATGTGCCATTGCACTCCAGCCTGGGAGGCAGAGTGAGACTCCATCTCAAAAAAAAAAAAAAAAAAAGTGGGGTCTCGATGTCTACAATTATTATGTCGCTAGGGATTTTTTGCTTTATTTTTCTCAGTATTTGCTTTATATATTTTGGAGCCCTAATGTTGTATATACATATAAATATACATATAAAAAAGTACATATAATAGTTACAGATTCCTGATAAATTGACCCATTATACTATTATATAGTATCAATCTTTGTTTCATGCTAGTACTTGAGATATAGCTTATTATGTCTAATATGATTATGAATATCTCACTCAATTGTGGTTACTATTTACATGGAATACAGAGTTTTTCCATTCTGTTACTTTCAGCCTATTTGACTCAATGCTCATTTTTTTTGAGACAGTCTTTCTCTGTCATCCAGGCTGGAGTGTGGTGGCACAATCTCCACTCACTGCAACCTCTGCCTTACAGGTTCAAGTGATTCTTGTGTCTAGCATGTTGAATAGCTGGGATTACAGGCACATGCCAACCCCCCTCCTAATTTTCATATACATATGTATGTTTATTTAGTAGAGATGGAGTTTTGCCATATTGTCCGGGCTGGTCTCAAACTTCTGACCTCAAGTGATCTTCCAGGCTCAGCCTCCCAAAGTGTTGAGATTACAGAGATGAGCCACTGTTTCTGGCCTAAAATGAGTCTCTTATAGGGAGCATATTGTATGCTATTTTCTTTTTTTTTTCCTTTTTTTTTTTTTTTAACAAGATGGGGTTTCACCATGTTGGTCAGGCTGGTCTTGTATCCTGACCTCAGGTGATCCGCCTGCCTTGGCCTCCAAAGTGCTTGGATTACAGGCGTAAGCCAACGCACCCGGCCTGTATGCAATTTTCTTAAGCCATTCAGACGTTTTATTTATTTTCTTTTTATAATTTTATTTATTTATTCATTTATCTTTAAGATAAGGTCTCACTTTTTCAGCTAGGCTGGTTTGCAGTGATGTGATCAGGGCTCACTTCAACCTCAACCTCCCAAACTCAAATAATCCTCTTATTTTAGACTCTCAAGTAGCTGAGTTACAAGCATGTGCCATCATGCCCTGCTACATTTTTGTACTTTTCATAGAGACTGGGTATTGCCATGTTGCTCAAGCTGGTCTGGAACTCTTGGGATCAAGTGATCAGCCCACCTTGGCCTCCCAAAGTCCTGAGATTACATTTTCTTTTTATTAAGTAGTTTAATTAATTTATATTTATAGTGATTGTTTAAAGAAATGTGGTTACTATTACCAGTTTTATTGTTATTGTTTTATGTGTTTCCTGTAGATATGTTTTTTTCTCATTTTCTTTTTTACTGCCTTTATTTTTACTTTAATTATGTAGTGAAATGCTTAATTTTTTGATTTTGTTTTTTATACATTCTATAAATATTATCTTTGTAATCATCATGAAAAATAAATGATTACATGAAGAATCTTTTTCTTTTTTTTTTTTTTGAGACAGAGTCTTACTCGGTTGCCAGACTGGAGTGCAGTGGCGTGATCTTAGGTCACTGCAATCTCTGTCCCCTGGGTTCAAGTGATTCTCCTGCCTCAGTCTCCTGAGTAGCTCGGACTACAGGTTTATGACACCATACCAAGCTAATTTTTGCATTTTTAGTAGAGACAAGGTTTCACAATGTTGGCCAGGGTGGTCTCTATCTCTTGACCTCATGATCCACCTGCCTCGGCCTCCCAAAGTGCTGGGATTGTAGACGTGAGCCAGCTCACTCAGTCAGAAAATCTTAAATTTCAATATGTTATAATCTTATAACAAATTGAATTCAAAATCTATACCTCTATATTTTTGTTTGTTGTTGATATTAAACATTATTTTATGTTGTGTATCTATTAACAGATTTGTATTTTGTTTTTCTTATTCTAGAGAGGAACTTTAAGAGTTTTATGCATCATTATGATAATAAATAATTTTATATGTGTTGATATATTTACACTTAGTAGAGAGCTTTTTATTTATGTTTTTATGATGTTATTTAGCATCATTTAATTTTTTAACATAATGTACTCATTTAGCCTTTCTTTTTTTTTTTTTTTTTTTTGAGCTTGGATCATCGAAGAAAGAAACCTTACAAATGTGAAGAATGTGGCAAAGCCTTTAACCCATTCACAAATCTTACTAAACATAAGAAAATTTATCCTGGAGTGAAATCCAACTAACCTGAAAGATGTGACAATAATTTTGATAACACCTCACACTTATAACCATAAAAGTAATCATACTGGTGAGAAATTCTAAAATGTGAAGAATGTGACAAAGTCTTTAAATGGTTGTCACATTTGATTTTAGGTAAGATAATTCATACTCAACCAAGCACTTATGTGTTCTGACTCTCATGCCTGGCCAAAGTCACAAGGGGCATTGTGACATATACCTGGGCCCAACACTTAGATGATGTGACTTTTCATCCTGAGCAGAGCCCACAGGGAGTATTGTAACAGATACCTAGGGCCAGCATCTATGTGAGGTGTATATGTAACCTGAGCCAAGGCAACAAAAGACATTTTGAGAATATACCAGGGCTCAGCACCTAGATGATGTGTCTCTCTTACCTTGGACCTGCCTATAGAGGGGATTGTGACATACACATAGTTCAGCATTTATGCATTGTAACTCTTCTGCCTGAGCCAAGGTCATAGGTGGGATTGTGATATACAGTTAATTCCAGAAGCTAGGTGATGTAAATCTCCAACATGAGCCAAAGCAACAGGAGGGATTGTGACACACACCAGGCCCAGTACCTAGGTGATGTAGTTCTCTTGCCTGAGATCTGCCATACAGGGGATTGTAATATACCTAGGTCCCAAACCTAGGTGATGTGACTCTTCTGCTGGGCCTCAACCATAGGAGACATTGTGACATATACATGAGCCAGCCTTCAGGTGATGTAGCTCTTCTGCCTGAGCCAAGCCCACAGGGAGAATTATCAGATTTAAAGGAACCCAGCACACAGGCACAGTGATGACTCTCATACCCAAACCCAGTGAACAGGAGACATTCTGACTCTCACAGCTAGCCTTACGGAAGTAGGTAAGGTCATGGATTTCATACTTATATAAAAGTCACAGAGAGTTTTGTGACTCTCAAGCATATCACATAAAACTCTCAGGTGGTAGAGAGAGTGTCATAAGAGTGCCCATCATACAGGTGAGATTGTGGCTCTCATATCCACACCTAGCTGAAAGTTTGGATTGTTACTCTTACACATACACACAGCTCACCAGTGAGGTCTCCAATTATACAGGAAACACAGTTGACAGTTGGAATTGTGATTCTTTTATGTGGATCTGGATACAGGTGGGATGGTCATTCATTTCTGAACCTCGTTCACAGGCACGATGATGACTCTCATACCTGGAGCCAGCCAATAAGAAACATTTTGACTCTTCTGTTGGACCTAAAGCCACAGGTAAGATCATGTGTCTATACCAGCATGAAGGTGTCAGGGAAGATTGCAGCTCCCATGCATGGTGTATAAAACACTTGGTGGGTACATGGAGCATTATTAAACAACCCAGCACACAAGAAAAGTTGTCGTTCTTCTATACACACCAAGCCAAAAGTTAGAATAATCAACATCACACATGGACACAGCCCACACCCAGAAGTTGACAGTTGGAATTGTGACATTCATACATGGGTGGAGTCCACAGGTGTGACAGTTAATACTGACTGTCGATTGGATGGAAGGATACAAAGTATTGATGTTGGGTATCAAGGAGAAAATGAAAATTATTCCTTAACATAAACTAATTATCTAAAGATAGACTCTTAAAAAAGGTATTACTGGGTTAACGGATATGTCTATGTAAGTTGTTCACAGTTACAGCCAGATGACTTTCCTAAAGGGCTGTAGCAGGTCCATCGGTGCCACCACTCTCTGATGCACCTGCTGCTCTGCATCCAGGCTCTCCTAGATATCAACATTCTTTAAATATTTGTTGTCAATTTGTGTCTATATGGCAAATAAAATCATATTGTTCCTTTCACTTTCAGTTTTTAAATTGATACATTTGAGCCAACTTTCAGTTGTTTAGTATCTATTAGGATTTTCTCTTTTTTGAGTTATCTGCTCAGATCCCTGGCCCTGTGATGGGCATTCTCTCATCCCAGAGTTTCCCAGCATTTCCCCTTTGCCAGGTCTAGAATTGTTGTAGTTGTTTCTCAAGACTCCCTTTACTGTTAAAGAATAAAAAAGCAATTGTTTCTTTAAGTTATACAGGTTCTCCTAGAAGGCTTTGCCCTGTGCACATAGGGAGAAAATGAGGCTTCCCCAAGTTCTCCTCATCATTTTCAGAAGCAGGCTGAGCATGAAGTATCGTAGAGGTAATTTCAGGCAAGCCTTTCTGTGAAAAGTTCTTCATTCTAACCCATTATTAATAATTTACCTATTTTTTTTAGACAAAATCTTGCTCTGTCGCCCAGGCTGGAATGCAGTGGCATGATCTCTGCTCACCACAACCTCTGCCTCGCAGGTTCAACCGATTCTCCACCTCAGCCTCCCAGGTAGCTGAGATTACAGGTGCACACCACCGCTCCTGGCTAATTTTTGTATTTTTAGTGGAGATGGGGTTTCACAATGTTGGCCAGGCTGGTCTCGAACTCCTGACCTCAAGTGATCTCCCTGCCTTGGCCTCCCAATGTTCTGGGATTACAGGCATGAGCCGTGGCACCCAGCAATAATTTACCTATTTTAACTAATTTTATATTTACTACTCTTCGTGTTGAACTCTAATAACGTTTTCTATTCACAAAGACAATGCTTATTGCTTAATTGAATCCTCTGGCCCATTAACAGGGCATCCCTCTTGTCTCAATGAAGTGATGAAAATGTTTTATTTATAACCTATAAATAGCCTAAAACTCTCCAGTTAACAACAATTTTCACCACATTAAAAAATTCCAGCAGCCTGGCCGGGCGCAGTGGCTCACGTCTGTAATCTTCGCACTTTCGGAGGCTGAGGTGGGTGGATCATCCGAGGTCAGGAGTTCAAGACCAGCCTGACCGTCATGGTGAAACCCCATCTTTATTTAAAAAAAAAAATTCCAGCAGAGTGCAGTGGATCATGCTTGTAATCCCAGCACTTTGGAAGGCTGAGGTGGACGGATCATGAGGTCAAGAGATTGAGACCATCCTGTCCAACACGGTGAAACCCCATCCCTCCTTAAAATACAAAATTTAGCTGAGCATGGTGGCATGTACCTGTAGTCTCAGCTATTCTGGAGGCTGAGGCAAGAGAATGCCTTGAACCTGGGAGGTGGAGGTTGCAGTGAGCCAAGATCGCAACACTGCACCCCAGGCTGGTGATAGAGCAAGAGTCCATTTCAAAAAAAAAAAAAAGAATTTCAAACTTTTTATCAGGTCTTACACATACTTTGTAAAGTGACATGAGATGACAGGAACAGTGAGAAAGCTGTAGCCACAATACAGGCAAAGGGGCAGGGCTGGGAAGCATGTGCAGCTGGGGAGGAACATAGAGACAGAGAGGAACTGGGGAAAATCTAAAAATAAAAGCAGAATTCCTTTCTAAATTCAGAGAGAGTCAGCTATGCAGCCTGAGTTCAGGTGTTCTCTCCATATGCAGAATCGATGCCGTTGTCTCACCCTGAATATTTTCCACTTCTTACCTGGAGCCAGAGGCTCACTAAGACAGAAATATTTCTAGTAATTATGAATCTTCTTTTATATCACAAACACCAACCTGTAATTGTTTGTTTCTTTAACATGTCGTAACAACCTCATGATTTATGAAGATTCACATTGTTCACCTGAATGACTTGGCCCAATAAATTCAATAAACTGAATTATGTCAGATATAAAAATAGGGGAACAATAACAATCACTAAAGAAAAATCAGCTTATATAGCGTTCTCCAATAGAGAAGGAAAAGTGAAATGTACAGATTAAGCAAAATGCAAGTTAATGCACTCTCTGTGAAATTATTCACAGGGAGACCAGCTTCACCAATGTGGAGAAACACTGTCCTTACTAAAAACACAAAAAATTAGCCGGGCAAGGTGGTGCTCCTGTAGTCACAGCTACACCAAAGGCTGTGGTCGAAGAATCGCTTGAACCTGAAAGGCTGAGGGTGAAGTGAGCAGAGATTAGGACATCGTACTTTACTCTGAACAACCAGAGTGAAACTCCACCATCTAAAAAAAAAAAATGGCCTAGCATGGTGGTGGGCACCTGTAATCCCAGCTACTTGGGAGGCTGAGGTAGAAGAATTGCTAGAACCCTGGGGACAGAGGTTGCGGTGAGCAGAGATGGAGCTATTGTACTCCAGCATGGTCCACAGAGTGAGAGACTATCTCAAAAAGAAAGAGAGAGAGAGAGAAGAAAGAAAAGAAAGAAAGAGAAAGAGCCGGGCACGGTGGCTCACGCCTGTAATCCAAGCACTTTGGAGGCCAAGGTGGGCGGATCACCTGAGGTCGGGAGTTCAAGACCAGCCTGACCAACATGGTGAAACCCTGTCTTTAAAAAAAAAGAAAGAAAGAAAGAGAGAGAGAGAGAGAGAAAGAAAGATGCAGTGGCTCACAGCACTTTGGGCAGGCAGATCACCTAAGGTCAGGAGTTTGACAACAGCCTGACCAACATGGAGAAACCTGTCTCTACTAAAAATACAAAAATTAGCTGGGCTCGGTGGCGCTTGCCTGTAATTCCAGATAGTCAGAAGGGAAAGACAGGAGAATCACTTAAACCTGGAAGACAGAGGTTGCAGTGAGCTGAGATCGTTCCGCTGCACTCCAGCCTGTGTGACAGAGCAAGGCTCCGTCTCAAAAAAGTAAATAAATAAATAAATAAATAATATGGAAAAGTTGTAAAACTATTAAATAAGTATTACAGATAGAATATTATTGAGCAAGGCTAACTAAATTTGCTAGATTGCTTTTGTAATTGCAATTGTTGACAGTCAGATCCACTTATAGTAGAAGAAATGTGTTGACCTTATAAAATAGTCTTTGGAAGGTCTATGCGTCTAATAATAGCACCTCATGTATCGTCTGCTGCTGATGTCTATATTACTAAATATGGCAAGGCTCTAATGCATTATGGCAAATCATATTTTCACAAGGCAAAGCAGACTTTTTAAAATTATTATTATCTCACTCTGTCACCCAGGATTCATGTGTGTGATCTAAGCTAACCGCAACCTCTGCCTGCTGGGTTCAAGCAATTCTCACGCCTCAGCCTTCTAAGTAGCTGAGAGGTGTGCACCACCACACACTACTAATTTTTCTGTGTTTTGGCTAGGCTGGTCTCATACTCCTAGCCTCAAGTGATCCACCTGCCTTGGGATCCCAAAGTGCTGTGATTACGGGTATGAGCCACTGCATTCGGCCTGAATAGCTTTCAATAGCCTACTGACTGAGAACAGGAAAACCTTTTATAATTCTGAACAAAGAGATTGAATCTGCTTGTCATCTACACTGCAGCAAGACGTGGGGACTTTAAACCTAGGGTTCATAACCTTACAACTCAGAAAGGGCCCTCCAAAGTCTTGCAGTCATATTGGATGTTGAGTCCAGCCTACAGGGTCCATTGAGGCCCTGTCTGCTGGTGTGAGATGAGAAACAATAGAAATAAAAGACACAAGACACTGAGAGAAAAGAGAGTTTGGGCCCAGGGGTCCACTGCCAACCAAAGTGCGGAGTCTGGCAGTGGCCCCGAGTGTCCGCACACTCTGACTTTTATTGAGTATAACGCTGTGGGCAGGGTAGGTAGGGTGTGGCATTGGTGGTCAATGATAGGGTCAAGTAACTCATGTGTCACATAGGTAGGGGCCCAAGACTTTCTAGTAGCCAAGATGAGGTAAGGAGCATAATGCGTCAGCGCTTTTCCATACTTGTCAAGAAAGAACAAAGACATTAAGATTTACATTACTTTTACTGATTACCTCTTCTAAGGAAAAAGGAACCAGGTGCAGAAGCAGAACATGAGAGTGGACATGGAACGTGACCACTGAAGCAAAGCATCACATAGAGACAGTTAAGACCCCAGATGTCTGCAGGACTACCTGACAGAGTTTGAGGGAGCAAAGTTTTCTAACTCCTGCAGGAAGGAGACATCTCAGCCATCTTGGACGTCTTTTTCCCTAACTGGCTAAACAGCAGGCACTTTCCCAGCACTGGTGCTGCCACAGAGCTGAGGCTCCCTCCAGCAGCAGCCCTTATGCCGGCAGCCTGACAGAGGGCTTAAAGTGTCTTGCCTTGGGGTCATTCCTTTAACAATGTCACCCCAGGTTTACACTTCAGGACTTGAAAGGCATTAGTAAAAGAACTAGAATCACCTATGAATAATTAAGATCACATTTGAATAACTAAGATAGGCTGAGGCTTCTGACTCCTGCCTTGGCACTTCTGGAGTCTTCCCTCCACAATTGGAGCTCTTGAGGGACAGCTAACCAGAGAAGTTTCTCCTCAAAAGCAGATGACAACCTTGATGTGGATGGCTTTTTCCACATGATTGAAAATGAAGACATCTCTGCTATCATGTCACTCTTAGTTCCAGTTTCTTTTTTATGGATCTACAAACAATGGAAATAAAAAAGGGATCTCTTGTGTGTGCTCATGAAGTATACTTATATATGTAATTAATTTTGCAGCCAACCTTATATATGAACAAGCTTATATCTTGATAGATAAAAAATGAAGGACCACTATGAGTGAGAAATTTTAATGGCAAATTTCTTACCTCATGATATCAGAAAGAGAATATAGGTCCACTGCTCTTGGAGCAATATTAAGTTAAAGAGAAACTGATTCACAATAGGTTAAAGAGCATTGCCAGGAGGCCATTACTCTTCTGAGTGGACATTATTTGTTAGGTCTGTTTTTTTAATGGCTTAGAGTAAATGAGTCAATGATTAGAAATTCATTTCCCATAATAGGCTCTATAGCACATTCCACTGTAAAGGCTAGGGTTGCATGATAAACTCTAAAATATTATACTAAAGCGCCAAATAAAAGAATTTATCTGGTTTACTTACTGGATAAACAGAGAAGTATCTGCACAGGTGCTAGTATTTATAATTGCACATGAATAAATACATCGAGTATTGCAGAGATTCAGTTGTAGGGAATTCATGAACAAACTGCTTGGTTGAAATGAGTAGACAATGTATTTGACCTATTTAATCTTAGTTGGTTAATTCATGAGAACCTTGGCTAAAAAGCATACTTCAGGCTGGGTGCAGTGGTTCATGCCTATAATCCCAACACTTTGGGAGGCCAAGGCAAATGGATTACCGGAGGTCAGAAGTTAGAGACCAGGCTCATTCCAGAGGGTATTTGCCCTTAACCTTGTGTATCAATTTATATGCATTCAAAAATAATATATTGTTGTAATGGAGCAAGCATAGAAAGTCAACACCAAGACAAAAGTATGCCAAATTGCAGGGTCTTTATTGCCGGCGGCCACGGAGGACTCGTGTCTCTCCAACCCATGGCCCCGAAAGGAGGGTGTCAAGACCTGTTATACCAGTAAAACCACGTCAGGGGTGAGGGTGAGGGGCTCCAGACATTCCGAGAGCTAGTGGATTCTGTAAATCATCTCCTGGGCAGAGATGAGGGTGAGGGGCTCTGGACATTCCGAGGGCCAGGGGACTTTGACATTCTGATTGTTACTTAAGTGGGTCACAAAAGTCAAGATAAGCATTTGTTTACACATTGTCTGGGTAGGGTGGAAATTACAGTCCTTAATTACTTATTACAAATTGCAGGGGCCAAGATGGTGTGGGTTTGGACTGCTTGCCTGTCACATTTGGGTTACAGAGAGCAGTTTCAACAGAAAGCCGAGGTATGGTTGAGGTATGCAGGTTTATGGGGCTTTTTACCATGTCACAATATGCCTATTCATAAATGAAAAAAGTATAACAACAATTGTTTAAAATTTTAGATTTAATGACCTTCCTGGTTTCTGGTCCTTTGAACAGGCAATCCTCTGAGATAAAATGTGAGCCACATTTCAAGCGATTCTCCTGCCTCAGCCTCCTGAGTAGCTGGGATTACAGATCTGTGAACAGATCTGAAGACATAGAGTTTTCTTCTCCTGTGCTCCCATCATCCTTTATCACAAAAGTCAAGATCAGCATTTGTTTACACATTGTCTGGGTAGGGTGGAAATTACAAGCCGCAGGGGGCAAGATGGCCTGGGTTTGGACTGCTTGCCTGTCACATTACAGGTTACAGAGAGCAGTTTAAACAGAAAGCCAAGGTATGGTTGAGGTATGCAGTTTTATGGGGCTTTTACCATGTCACACCAGCACTTTGGGAGGCCGAGGCGGGTGGATCACAAGGTCAAGAGATCGAG